>VMDO01006358.1:0-101299 GCA_007922755.1 Pedetes capensis
GGGCAGCATCCAAAAACATCTGTTTCCAAGAGCAGAGCTAAGGGTGAATGAGTGGACAGGGTAGAACCTGGTCGGCCAGAGCGCTTAGGCAGGGCCATCGAACTGCACTCCTGCTAAGCCCCGGCCAGGGAGCCCCTCCATGGGACTGGGGCTCTTGGGACAGGGCAGGGGACAGGACTGTTTATAAGCACCACTAGGGGACACGCTGACAAGTGTGAGAACAATAGCTTTGGACATGCGAGACCTGCAGAGCCTGGGTGGGGCACAGGCAAGCCAAAAGGGCTGCCAGGGGAGCATGCAGAAGATCCCAGAGGGGAGGAATGGAGCCCAGGGAGGGGCACAGGATGCAGCTGGGAGGCACCAGGCTGGAGAGAGGACTGGGGGCAGGCGCACATCTTCAGCACCTCACACAGGTCATCTCACACAGCCCTGACTTGCTCCGTCTGCTGTAGGTGCCTCTGGGAGAGGCGGAGCCAGGCAATGGGGGCAGCGGGCATACAGTCCAGTCCCCTCTCTCCATCAAGGCTTCCCTCCCACCTATGGAACCCCAACCCAGCGCTGTGTGGGCCCAGGAATGGCCCAGGGCGGGCGTGGGGGGTTCAACAGAGCAAGCCATGGTCTCCGCCCTGTGGAGCTCAGCCTGGCGAGGAGACCAGCCCAGCCAGGAACAGCAGCAGGGGCAAAGGGCAAGCTGGGTGGAGACGCAGAGGCCTGAAGCCCTCTCTAGCCCCATGCCAGCCAAGAACAGGCCTCTGGGGAGGAGACTGGAGCCGCCAAAGGGCAGAAACCAGTTCCACTTCACTCTCAGCTGCCATGGGGCAAGGGCTGTTCCGGGAAGCCTGTCAGCAGTCAGAGCCAATTCCCCGGCTGTTCAGCCGGCTGTGGGTCCAGCCACCTCACCAGCCGTCCTCAGGGCCCTGAGGCCCAGACAGGCACCAGAGCCCCAGAGCACCCCGAACCAGGGCGAGGCTCCATGCTGGCCACCTCCCTCCAACTTCCTGACACCAGGCCCCCCACACGGCAGGGCCGGGTGTTAACTCCATCTCATTCTGTGCACAGGGACGTGCATCCAAAATCAGTGAGACGTGAGTTAAGTCTCGTGTTTCTGTTTGCACCAGCAGGGCGCTGTGCAGGTGAACTGAGACGCTCCTTTAGTCTGGCTCACTGGGGACAGAGGTGTCCTCTGCCCCTTTGCCTGCAGGACAGTAGCACTAGGCTGGGCACCCTGGGAGCAGGACACTGAGGAGCAGGGCCCAGTGGTGGCCCTGTTGCTTGGGCTCCTAGCGACCACAGCAATGAGACACAGTGACATCTGCTCCAGCTCAATGTTTCTTGCGTCAACTCACTTCGTTCTTACAACAACCCTACGAAGAGGGGATTACTGGCCCCATTTTCCAAAGAACAATTGATCCTGAGAGTGGGGATTGGCCCAAGCCCAATGACAGGGATTTAAACCAGAGGCCTGCCAAGACCAGCAGGTCACGACAGAGCAGGACTGGGCTCCGAGCTGGCTGTGGGTGGGGAGGCCACACAGGGGAGGAGCTGGCTGTGGATTTTCAGGTCTCCCCTAGTCACTGCTTCCGATAACCAGAAAGGCTTTCAGGGCCCTGTCTGCCAAAAAGCCAAGTGAGAGGAGGAGAAAAGCGGTGCAAGAAGAGATCAATTGTGTCACAGGCAACATGGCCAGAAGACAGATCTCGCTGGAAATTCCTTCTGACCGGACTCCGCCAGGATTGTGGCGTTTTTCATTCCAAGATTAAGAAGATTCCTTCCCGCGTGGCCTCCTCCCATCGGTGTCTGGTCTCCCCTATCGCTTTCGTACCGTGCACATTTTTAAACCTCCTGGGCCTCTGGGGCAGCCAGCCAGGCTCCAACTTCAGAGAGAGCAGAGAAGTGCGTGAGGCTTAGGAAGCCCACGGGGTCAGGGGGATCAGGGGGCTCAGGCTAGGACCTCGGTGGGATGGTGATGGGCGCTGGGCAGCTGGGGTCCCACCAACATGAAGAGACAGCATGGAAGTCAGAGACCTCGAAGCCTGGTTTTGGACAGAAACAGAACAGATGGGAGAGGGGTTGAGCCGGGGGCGTGAAGGGCAAGGGGGAACAGGGAGGGTGGGGCTCCTGGTTGGGGCAGCCATGGGGATGGTTGTTGTTGTTGTTGTTGTTAGACGCCGTCGAGTTGAGTCCGACTCATAGTGACCCTCATAAGGTTTTCAATGGCTGACTATTTCGGGATTGCCTTGGGAGTGGGTTGCCATGTCCTTCTCCCATTTTGCGGTGCTGGGAATCCAACTTGGGACCTCAGAGACTGCAGAGCAGCGCTCTACCAACTGAGCTAAATCCCAGCCCCTCATGGGGATGGTGGTGGTGCCATAATGTGGAGGGAGAAGCCAATGGCTTGGTGATAGTCGGGTGGTGGCGAGGGGATTGGAGCAGGGGATGGAGGAGGTTCGGGGCTGGACGGCCTCCCCACTCACAGGGGAAGGTCAAGCCTGGGGTGGTGGAAGCTGTGGGAATGGATGAGCCCTGCCCAGGGCCAAGGCATAGCAAGCCTGGAAGAGGAGGCCACGGGCAGGCTTCCAGTAGACTGACCTGCAGCAGGAGCTGCGGGCAAAGGACTAATGACCAAGAGGGGCTGGACAGAGGGACCGCAGAAGCGACTTCGCAGGAACCATGGCACTGCAGCCAGGCAGGAGTGGGTGGACACCCCGAGGCCCAGGAATGAAGGTGCTCTCTCAGCCGGCTGCTGGGACTTTCCTGCGCAGTTGTGTGGCCAAGGCAGGGGAGGAAGGAGCAAATTGTCTGGCAAAGTGCTTTTCTCACACGATCCTTTGACCTCCTAACTCTGTGAAACAGGGAAGGTCGCCAGTCCGATTTCACTAAGGAGAAGGTTGTTGTTGTTGTTAGGTGCTGTCGAGTCAGTATCCGACTCATAGTGACCCTGAGTACAACAGGCGAAACACTATTGTCAGTGCTTCTCTGCTGTTCATAGGGTTTTCAGTGGCGGATTGTTTTTTGGGAGTGGGTTGCCAGGTCTGTCTCCCAAGCCCACAGCACCTGGTGTTCCCAGGTAGTCTCCCATCCAAGTACTAACCAGGCCCCACCCTGCTTAGCTTCCAAGATCTGATGGGATCAGAGGCCACAGGGCTATGGCTACAGGTCAGGAGAAGGTGGAGGCTGTGAAATCCAGGGGCGTGTCACAGGTCACATGGCTAGGCCTCCAACGCCACTTGTCACTTGTCCAGCGCCAAATCACTCCCTCCTCTGCAGAGGAAGGAACCTTCATTGGGTGGTGGGCACCTTTGGAGCCTCTAGAGGACAGAGGGGGGCTGGGATTTAGCTCAGTGGGTAGAGTACCACTCTGCAGTCTCTGAGGTCCCGAGTTCGATTCTTAGCACCACAAAAACAGGAGAAAGATGTGGCAATTCACTCCCAAGGCAATCCTGAAACAATCAGCCACTGAAAACCCTGTGAGGGTTGCTATGAGTTAGACACAACTTGACGGCACCCGGTCTGGGATTTAGCTCAGTTGGTAGCGGGCTGTGCTGCAGTCTCTGAGGTCCTGAGTTCAATTCCCAGCACCGCAAAAAATGGGAGAAGGACCTGGCAATCCACCCCTGAGGCAATCCCGAAAAAGTCAGCCATTGAAAACCCTATGAGGGTTGCTATGATTCGGATACTGACTTGACGGCACCTAACAACAACAACAACAACACAATAGAAGACAGAGGAGGCCGAGAATAGCCACGATGTGGAAGGAGCTAAGACAGGGACCAAGTGATGCTCTGCCCAGTAGAACTCAGGCCCCTTGCAGGTAGAGCCCATTGTGGCCAGAGCCTTGGCCAGGTTGACGCCACTGTCTCCCGGCAGCCTCAGCAGGGGGGGACTTAGCAGCTGCAGCCCCCCAGACAGGAGTCCACCCAGGATGCGGTTTTCTGGACATCACGTCCCTCTCTGTGTGGTGTGGCTCATGTGGGAGACAGAGACTGCTCTGGGGCCAGAGGCATCATCATGATGTCACACGACAAGGTTCCCCAAGCTCTGCACGAGGGGCCTGTGACGTTGACACTAAACCATGTCCTGGTCACAAGTTGCCATTCTGGGCAAACCTATCCCAGCTGGAAAGACAGCTCAAATGTAGGTCCATCTTGCGGTGGGCTGCAGCCCCACAGCCCCTCCTGGTCTGCACGCGAGCGTCTCTGCCTGAAGATGGCCACTGTGGGTGCAGCTGGGTTTCCCAGGGGCTCCAGGCCTTTCACTCCCAGGGGGACAGAGAAGCCAGATGCGAATGATGGTGGCTGGGGAGCTGGGCCAGAATCGAGCTTTGGGGAAGGAGAGGCAGCAGCAGGGTGCCCCAGGGTTGCTTCCTAAGCCCAGCCTGGCCCTCTGGGGAGACATCTCCAAGAGGCCTTGGGGCTGACCTGGCCTCTTGGCCCTGTTTGCTCTGTGGTGTTGCTGCTTGGGTCTGTGTGGCAGCTGCTGGCCTGTGCCTTGCTCTCAGGAGGGTGAGCTGGCCTCTCAGGCCCCTCCCTGGCTGGCTGGTTCCCCTTACTCCGAGTACTGGCCTGTGGGCAGGACATTTAAATGCCCAAATATCCCTGAAGAGATGTTCTTCAAATAGCAAGGCCCAAATACACATATTCAAGCGGAAATGTAAAATGCCTAAGGCAAGTGTCTAGGTGGCTTTATTTGTTCTGGAAATATTGCTTGCTGCTGTCTAGCAAAAATCAAGTGTCCTGTTAATAGCAAACAGATAAAGAAGACAGGGGACAGTAGGAGGGGCACTCTTTCCTGAAGCTGCTGGGTCTGAGACTTGTCGTTCTGGGAAGCCACAGCAGGAAGAGGTGGCTGAGGCCCAGACACATCTCCACCCAGCCCTGGCTGACCCAACCCAGGGGAGTGGGGCCGACTAGCAGGGGCAGTAGAAACCCACAGTAGCCCAAGAGGTGGTCAGACCTGTCCTCAGAGTCTCAGGGTCCGTTACAGAAGCAGATCCCCGAAGGCGGAGACGTTGCCTCTCCTAATTAACAACCAGGCTGTGCCGCCAGTCACATGCTGGAGTGATTTGCAGAATTTTATGGTCTGTGATTTAGCACACCTAGACTTGCCTCTCTCCATTCTAATTGAATTAGCAAAAAATTAAGAGTGACAAAATGGCGAGGATTTACTGATTTATCTACCGTGTGCCCTTGCTGCTTAGATGGGCACAAACTTCTTTTAATATCAAATGAAAGAAGGAGAAACATTGGGCATTTGATCTGGTCGCTCACAAAAGAATGAGCAGTGGGTTGTGGGGAGGCCGCGTGAGCCCCACACACCTGTCCTAGGGATGACCATGCACAGCAGGGGCCTCCACACAAGAGAAACCCAACCTGGAAACGCAGGGTGGGCACCAGGTAAGTCTGTGGCCCTCGAGGGTCCTGGTCTATGGGTTCCCTGTTCATAGCTTTCCCTGTGAAGCAGACTGGAAACCAAGCCACTGAAGCCACTGTGAGCTGTGGTCACTTCTCACCTTCTGACAGAAGCAGTGAGCACAAAGGGGCTGCCACCCACCCATCACTCTGCTGCCTTCACCCCCACAGAGCCTGTGCCCTTGCTGCTTAGATGGAACAAACTTCTTTTAACTACAAATGAAAGAAAGAGAAACATCAGGCGTCTCCACACAGGTTTTCTAGAAGGGAAACCCGGTTTCCTCAGGCCTTCTGTCTTATCCCAGGCCTGCCTGGTACAGAGTGGGCTGGCAGCCCAGTCCTGCACTTCAGTGGGAGGGCCCTCCATGCCCTCCATGCAGCCTGGCTCTCTCAGCTGTTGCCTGGCTGGCTCTGCCCTGAGCGCTGCTGCGCTCCCACTGTACTGGAAGAATGGGAGCAGAGCTTTTCCTCTCTGTACACCCAGCACCAAGAGTGGGGTTGCTACAAGGTGGGGACTCCTCTGTGGTCCTCTTTCTCCTCCTGACTATACTCCTTCTCGCGATCAACATCGCCACCATAAGCAGGAGCAAAACCACCACGATTGCCACCATCATTTTTACCACCACTACCATCATTAATATCGTCATCTCCATCACCGTCATTATCACCACCACCATCACCAGCATCATCTTTACCACCACCAGCATCAACATCATCTGCATCACTATTATCACCACCACCATTATCATCGCCGTCATCATCACCACCACCATCACCACCACCATCATCAATATCACCTGCATCGTTATTATCACCACCACCATTATCACCACCACCACAATTACCACCATCATCAATATCATCATCTCTATCACCGTCATTATCACCACCACCATCACCACCATTGTTTTTACCACCACCATCATCAATATCATCTGCATCATTATTATTGCCACCACAATTATCACCACCACCACAATTACCACCATCATCAATATCATCATCTCCATCACCATCATTATCACCACCACCAGCACCATCACCAACGTCATTATCAATACTATCTCCATCAACACCACCACCACCACCATCACCACCATCATCAATATCATCATCTCCATCACCATCATTATCACCACCACCAGCATCATTATCAGTATTATCTCTGTCTACACCACCATCACCATCACCACCACCATCATCACCACCATCAATATCATCATCTCCATCACCATCATTATCACATCACCACTATTATCACCCCCATCATCAATATAATCACCATCACTGTTGTCATCACCATCACCATTGCCATCCTCGGCATCAATATCTTCATCACCACCATTATCATTATCACTATCACCATCACCATCATCATCATCATCACCAGTAATATCGTCACCATCAGCACCATTAACATCATCATCACTATTGTTTTGCCATCATAATCACCACTACCATCAATCTCATCTTCATCCTCATTACCACTGTAATCATCACTGTCGCCACCATCGCCATCAATACCATCATCTCTATCATCTTCACCACCGTCACGATCATCATCATTATCAATACCATCATAGTATCCTCATCACAACCAGCACCACTCACATCATCAGCATCTTCTTCAACAATATGGTCACCACCATCCCCATCATTCGGAGTGAGCACGTATTTGCCTCACTTTTTGCCATGTGTGCTAACTCACTTTAACCAACCCTATGAAGTAGGTATCCTGTCTCCATTTTAAAGGTGAGAAGACCAAGGCACATCGAAGTCAGCTTGTCTAAGACTCACTAGCAGACAGACAGAACCAAGATTTTTGACCGTTTTGATTCCCTCTGATTCCAGAGTCTGTATTCTAGATGACTGCCCTGGACATGTTGAATGACTAAGAAAGAGGCAATGAATAATAGGCATCCAAGCAAGAGCAAGCTGAGATAGCACACTGGGAGGCAAGAGCCTCAAGGAAGGATGCACCCTTCCCCACTATTTATATTTGGCCATGGTGTCCATCATGGCACCTTAGTGTGTCCATGGTGTCCATCATGGCAAATCTTAGTGTACTGATGACGTGGGTACGCCAGCAGGGTGGCGACCCACACTATCCCGGCACCATGTTGTTCCAGCCATGCAGTTTATAAGCAAACGCGCTTGTCTTGTGATTACTATTATCTTGCTTCTTATCCCCACAGAACCCTACTATGATTTGAATTTAAAATGTCCCTCAAAGGTCATGTATTTGGATGTTTGGTCCCCAACCCTAGGAGGCTGTGTAACTTTGGGAGGTGGGACCTAGGTTGCACAGGTGGGTCACCTGGATACCCATGTCTAGTAATCTCTCTGTGCTTCCTGAGAGCCATGATGTGAGGTCCTCGGCCACAGGCCCCGCCGTCTGCCTTACTGCTGTGCCTGCCCTGCCTCTGGGGACTGACATCCTCTGCACCGTGAGCCCCAATACATCTTCCCTCCTCAAATTTGTTTCTGTCGGGCATTTTGCCACAGGGACACACAAGCTGACGAACACAAACACCAGCCACTCATGCGGGGCGGTTTGGGCTGGTTTCCTTCATCAGTATACTCCCAGTGCTCAGCATAGGACCTGGCACATAGGAGTTGCTCAGAAAAGATATATTGGTTGTCTAAGCAAATGCACTAATAGCCAAAAGGGAAGGATTTCCCCCCCAAATTTCTTAGACTCCACCTTGGGAAGATATATGATACCCATCTATCTGTCTGTCCATCCATCTATCCACCCATCCAGGCTAATAAATATTAGCAACAAAGAGGCACGTATTAAAGGTCCATGGGAGAAGGGCCTGGCAATCCACTCCCAACACAATCCCAAAACAATCAGCCATGGAAAACCCTATGAGGGTTGCTATGAGTTGGATACCGGCTCGACGGCACCTACCAACAACAACAACAACTTAAAGGTCCAATGTCAAATATTGTTCTTTTATTCTTCCCACCCGCAGGACGGTGCCTCAGTGAAGGAAGACGTGAATGAGCCCTGGATTTCGGTGGGACATGGGCTGAGTCCGCGGACGGCCTCTTTACAACGAGGGCCAGAACGCGTCCCACCCTGCGTGGTTACGGACTCCAAGTGTGGCAAGGCATGTAAAGTACAAAGTATAAAATGAATCGCTGGGCTTGCTGGCTCCCATGCCTAGTGGTGGAGCCCAGCCTCCGACGGAGGCGCTGGGGCTGTGCGCATCTTGGGGGAGGATGACGTCTTCTTTTGAGCCCTTCCTTTCATCTGGCACGATGGCGTGCATCACAGAAGATGACCGTCTTCTGTACTCCTCATAACAGGCCTATGAAGTACCAGCATTTACTTGATTTTATAGAGAAAGAAATGATATTCAGAAGATAGATTCTAATTCATTCACAGCAAACACTAGCTCTGCATTTGGTTAATGGCAGAGATGGCTAACGTTTGCTTTTACCCATCCCCTTATTCTTCCTCAAGTACTGTTGTTGTTTTTGTTGTTAGGAGTCATCAAGTCAGTATCTGACTCATAGCGACTTTGCGTACCACAGGCGAAACACTATTATCAATGCTTCTCTGCTGTTCATAGGGTTTTCAATGGCGGGTTGATTTTGGAGAGTGGGTTGCCGGGTCCATCTCCCAAGCCTACAACATCTGATGTTCCCAGGCGGTCTCCCATCCAAGTACTAACCAGGCCCGACCCTGCCTAGCTTCTGAGATCTGACAGGATCGGAGGCCACAGGGCTACGGCTGCAGGCTCCTCAAGTACTAGAATCCCTGAATTTAGCTGGTCATACGGCCACTCAGAGTGAAGACCACATTTCCCAGCCTCTGCTAGTGTTAGATGTGGCTGTAATGGCATTGGGGCCAGGGGGTATAGGCAGAAGTGGTGTTCTCTCACTTCCTGCTGCCTGGAATGCAGGCATTCAGCCACCTTGTGCCCTGAGATGGAAGCCATGCAAGCGAGGACAGTGGTTCCACATTATGGGATGCTGGAACTCTGGTAAGCCGTCAGCTACCATGTTGGCTCTGGATTCTCTCACCCGTCTTCTCGAAGGCAGAGAAATCAGCCTGGCTTACTGAACCTCCTGCTTTTCTCTCTTTATTTTTATTTTTTTCCCCTTGCAGCTGAACCTGACTCTTCTGGAGTCTGCCAGGCTCCAGATCCCATTTCCATAACCACTTTCTTTAGAAAGCAGCTGATCTCCACCACGCTTCCAAGAACCTAGGACGTTATGCTAAAGCTCTTGGCGTAGTGTCTGGCCCAGAGTGAACGCTTAATACATGCCGGCTAGGTCCTGCTCTCATCCATCTGCAGCTCTGATTTGCAAACATGCGCAACCCTCACGGCTGAGCTGGGCGACCCAGGATGATTTGGTCACCTGGGTGAGCGGTGAGAAGCGGCCCCTAGCATGCATTCCCGCCTGTCATTCAGGTGTCCTCAAACTATTTATCCCAGGCCTGTAGCAGGCATGAGTCTTACCCAGGCCTGATGGAATCCAGCTCGCCTGAGGAAGGGCTACTTCAGCGCAGCAGTGCCAGTAGAGGGCTGGCCATGGGTCTTACCCAGGCCTGATGGAATCTGGCTCTCCTGGCAGTGCCAGTAGAGGGCTGCCAGAAGCAGCAGAACCTGATACCGCTGGACCACCTTTTAAAGACCACCCAAGGAGAGGCGCATGTCGCACAAACGGACAGTCCTTTCCGAACTTGCAAGCAAACTAACCCAACGGTCTCTCGGGACACCCTTTCCAAAGAGCCAGATTTGCATATAAATAATAGACATGTCAAAACAGATGACGTCTGGATTTGGTATTCATTGTAAGAGTTGAGAACGCACAATCTGCAATAATTCCCTCGAATTCTAGAGACGTTCCCGCAGACCCTGTCTTCGGCACTGGCAGTGGGCAATTAATTAAATTGCCATTATATTCCCCGAAATGATGACTGCTGATTAAGAACTGCCCTTTCCGCACCGCTCGCTTGGCCGTCTTATTTCTGCCTGGCCAGAGCCTCATCAGGTCGGTTCTGTAAGCACAGGCGGATGTGTGCAGCCAGGCCCTCGCGGCTCGCTGACGGTTCAGTTTGGAAACGGAACAAGCGAGGAAGCATTTTCCGAGGAGGAGGAGGAGGCAGGAGAGGCAGCCAGGAGGCCTGAGAGGTCAGAATCCAAGAGGCTGGAGCTGAGGCCCTTTCTGCCCTGCCCGAGCTTGCCTCTGGCTCCTGGGATTCCTCTCTGGCAAGGCTCAGAGGGGCTCCCCACCCCACACACAGCCCCACAGGAAGACAATCCACAGAGAGACGAAGTGCTTTGTTTTACACTTCTGTGGGCACCAGTGCCAGCAGCCTTTTCTGACAGGAGCTCAGAACGTGAGATGCTAGTGTTTTCTCCGGATCCCTGATTTGAAATGACACTACCAAAGAAGAAGCTTCCCGAAGGAACCAAATCTCCGCAGATAGTGAGCCCTCACACTGGGTTTCACATCGTAATAAAAATATAACTTGAGTATTAAAGGTGAATTTCAATTAAGGATTCTATCACATATTTTGCTTGAGACCTCGATTAAAAGAAAAATACCTTGCTGCCAACAGCCAGTCTCCTGCGATATCTCTTTGAAAACCAACTATTTTTGAAAGCCAAGTTAGAAAAACACATGTGCTCTAGGGCATAAAGCAAGCGGCATTGTGTGTAAAATGTAATACTGAGAGCCAGATCTTAGTATATTGACATTATAAAAACTGGGTAGCAATGGGAAATACTATTTTTACAAAGGTGGCAAGCATAAATGCCAGGCCTGCGGGCAAATTTACAGACCCCATCGCACATGGTGGCATTTCACCACGGGGACTGGAGGAAGTCTGATGTGGAGGGGCTGCAGGGGCTGCCCGAGACCCTGCGATCCAGAGCCACAGGGGCCTGGGCACGGAGGGCACTGGTGAGGCCCGTGTGGGACCTGAATGTGGGCAGAGTGGCGATAAAGCACCCTCGATGCCAGGCCCTGGCCCAGGGGCTTTGGATTCGTGCCAAGCCCACAGCCCTTCTCCACACTCAAGTTTCATACTGACTCAGGCTCTGATTTTTTTTATTGTTTGAATTGAGGTAAAATCCAACCAGCCTGAAACTCACCATTTTAAAGTATCCAATTCAGTGGTTTTTAGTACATTCAAGGTATTGTGCAACCTGCACCACTATCTAGTCCAAAACATTTCCATGGCACCAACAGGAAAATCCCAGACTTTGTTGTTGTTAGGTGCCATCGAGTTGTGTCTGACTCATAGCGACCCTCTGAGGGTTTTCCATGGCTGATTGTTTCGGGATTGCCTTGGGAGTGGATTGCCACATCCTTCTCCCACTTATGCAGTGCTGGGAATTGAACTCGGGACCTCAGAGACTACAGAGCTGTGCTCTACCAACCGAGCTGACTAATTAAGCTGTTTCTCCCCAGCTCTGCACCCCGGGCCCCCCACCTGCTCTCTATCCCCGTGGGTTTCACTGTTCTGGATACTTCCTATCACTCAGGTCATACAATATGTGGCCTTTCGGGATTGGCTTTCCCTGAGCAGTGTCGTAGCATGGCCCAATGATTCAGTCCTTTTCATGGGAGCATATTATTCCATGGCATGAGGGACGCCATCCTTTGCTAACCTCTTGGTTGCGCAATGTGAGCTGCTTCTACCTTTTGGCTATTGTGATGATTGAACGTGGCTTTGTTTTCTCTCTGAAGTCAGCATCTCCCCGGCAGAGCCCAGAGCTTGGCCCCATGGGAGGCAGCCCAGCGTTGTTTGCTGAATGAAAACATGAACAGGGGCACTGTGGTAGGTAGAATAAGGGTTGGCCAAGCATTTACTCTGCATCCTCCCTCCCCCTGTCCTGTACCCTCACAAATGTCAGGGTAATTCCTTCTAACACCATCCCCTGGATACCCCCAGGATACACCTGTGTAAGCCAGGGGTTGGAGAGCTTCCTGCCAGACACCTCCAGTACACGTTTTCAGCTCTGTAGGCAATATTCTGTCACATCTTCTTAATTCTGCTGATGCTTTGCAAAAGGAGCCATACACAATACGTGCGAAACGGCCATGGCTGTGAGCCAATAAAACTTTATTTACAAAAACAGATGGCAGACTGGATTTGGTCCATGGGCCCTGGATTAGCAACTCTTCATTGACACTAGCTGCATCCTCCTAGCCACAGTGATTGGTTCAGGGCAGGCAGATGATCTGCACGGTCCTGAGTGAGGTTGAGGTCCTCTCGCTCAGTGGTTTGGGAGAGTGGAGGGTGTGTTTGAGAGGCCTACAGCCATTTTACTGTGAGGGAGCCGCCTGAGGATAAGGAGAGAGTGGTGTTGAGAGGAAGTCATGAAGGACCGACGCCTGGATGAAGCCACACCTGCAGTCTCTCCCATAGTGGACTCGTCCCTGCTACCACTGGTGTTGTCCCTACACGTCACTGCGTGTGTGGCCCTCATTAGGAGGGCATTGCTCACTGCTGTGTTCCCAGAGCTGTGTGTTCTTTAAGTCCCTAGTAAATATTTGTCAAATGAAGGAACCCTTGGTGAACATCAGGTCTCCCCTGAGTCGGGCAGCAGATGACCCCCGTGGCTGACCTTCCCTTGGGGACTCAGCCATGCTGGGACTGGGGTGGGGCTTGCCTGAATGTTGTCCTGCCATGGCAGACCCACTTCAGAAAGGATGGGTGTCAAGGGTCTGGCACGTCCAAGTGGATCCTGATCTGTGATTCGGTCTGTGACCTCATTCACTTGCACCCTGCATGTGGGCGGCAGGAGAGGACCCAGCCCAAGGGAGCAGCATGCATCGAGAGGGCTCTGCTTTCACGGCAGTGCGCAGGATAACCAGTGCTGGGCATCTGCTGCCACGGGCTTCCATCTCCAGTGCAAAAGAGAGAGAACGGTGTCAGGACAGGGGATGAATCTACAGGGAGGCAGACCAGGGTCGAGCCCTAGCGCCACCGTCCCCCAGTCACGTGCCAGGTCTGCCCTCGTTCTGTCTCCTGACCTCCAGTATAAAACGGGCACGAGAACACCCACCTCTTAGAAGGGCGGGAGGGAAGTGAGGTGCAGTCACTTCACGCCTTCTGCCCCTTTGAGATCATTGGCACAGGATGAGCAGGCTACCTGGCCACAGTGCTGGGCTCTCTGCGCCATCTTTATAGACATTCCAAGGGACCCGGCCAGGATCCCCAGCACAACAGCACGCCTGGCTCCCACGCACAGCAGTGGCAGACACGGTCCCCTCCAGCTCCCTGAAGACAGCCAGCTCCTTTCTCAAAGCCGAGGACGGGACACAATGCCAGTTTTCTGCTAAGATTCTCCCCAGGCAGGAGACAGGTGTCAACACCAGCCCGGCACAGGGAACAGGGAGGCACAGAGCTGCTGTCTGTCCGGTTATGCGCAGACCTATCTGGTGGATGAAACCAGCCGAAATAAATTCATAATCGAATGAATAAATAAAGGGCTGCTTTCTGACGATTGCCACTCTGGAATTCGAGGCATTTCTACACTGAGGGAGCCAGGATGCTGTAAATACACAAGACTCGAGGGAGCCCGTAGGTGACCTTGAAATATTTATTTGGCTGCCTCATTAGCGTTTTAAAAGCTGGGGACTCAGAAGCTGCCTCATAGTAGTAAGCGGGGAGATTAGGCAGCCGGAAACCCCTCTGTATGGCTGTGCTCCCACGGGAAGGGCTCACACAGGCTCGGGGACACAAATCCTGCCCTCAGTGTGCTTTGTCCTATCCCACCAGGTACTCCTCCCTGCCCACTTCCTGCACCCTATCTTTGCTGACAAAGAGGGACTTCTTGCTGCTGTTGTTGTTAGGTGCCATCAAATCGGCAACTCATAGTGACCCTATGTACAACAGGCGAAACACTGTTGTCGGTGCTTCTCTGCTATTCATAGGGTTTTCAATGGCGGATTGATTTTTGGGAGTGGGTTGCCAGGTCCTTCTCCCAAGAGTGACTTGCTGTTGTTGTTAGGTGCCGTTGAGTCGAGTCCAACTCATAGCGACCCTCATAGGGTTTTCAATGGCTGACTGTTTCGGGATTGCCTTGGGAGTGGGTTGCCACGTCCTTCTCCCATTTTGCGGTGCTGGGAATCGAACTCAGGACCTCAGAGACTGCAAAGCAGCACTCTACCAACTGAGCTAAATCCCAGCCCCAAGAGTGACTTAGAAGAAGCCAACTCCATAAAGCTTTTATATTTGCATTAGTCAATAGAGAAGCCAGTATGGGAGGGAACAGGTGATTCCCAAATTCGCAAACTAACTTGAGTCTCACATCTATTCCTGGCACTGGGGCCCCAAAATTTATTGCTGTCCTCCAGCCTACGTAACAATGGGGACATGGGTCCCCTGATCAGACCGGCCAGGCTAGCAGCGGGGGATGTTCTGGCCTCCAGCTGCTTGGGACGGGAAGATGGACGAAGTGGCTCAGCACCTCAGCAAGCTGGTCTGTCCCCCCCCAGGGGCTGGTCCCCTGGCTGGCGCTTTGCTTTGCTTTGCCAATGTACTTATGTGAATCCACTCCAGACCCCCAATGGCAACCAGGAAGCTCGGAAGGCCAGGTTGCCGTAGCAACAGTTACTCTTTGAGGCCGGATTTTGCTTCTGCCTGGTGAGGTGATGCGAGACCTTCCATTAGTGTCACGGGGTGTGACTGATGGGGGCGCAGAGGCCTTTGGGCTGCATGGCGCTGGGCTGTGTAACTCCTTGCTAGGTACTGGGAGACTGAGAGAGAACAATAGCCTCTGTCCTCTCTCAAAACCGGTGCAAAGAGCCCCGTGTGACAGGTCACGCCGGCTCTCCCAGGGCCCTCAACAGAAGTGACCCAGACCAAATGTACATCCTTTGCTTCCAGCACCTTCTGGAAAGGTACAGCCCTACCAGGGCGCCTCCCACCCCCCACTCCCATAGTCACACTGGAGCTCGCCCAAGGGGGCTCGGGCCAGGAAGGGAATGGTTCCACCTGGCTTCCGGCCGCCATGTTGGAGGCTGGAGAGAAGCCAGAGAATCTCATGGCCCC
The DNA here is from genome assembly GCA_007922755.1 of Pedetes capensis. Lineage (NCBI taxonomy): Eukaryota > Metazoa > Chordata > Mammalia > Rodentia > Pedetidae > Pedetes > Pedetes capensis. The sequence continues at coordinate 15,436 of VMDO01006358.1, forward strand.
TGAGCACTCTTCTGGTGCCAGGTGTCCTGGCATCTGGGGAGCCACAGAACCAATGCCCAAAGCTCCCCAGGCCCCTTCCCTGCTTTGGGCATCCCAGTAACCATCTTCCCAGCCAGAGGGGACTCTTTGGAGCCACTGTTTTGAGGAATCCAAGGTTTCTCAACCCTTCCTCCCTCCCACCCAAGCAGGGCTACAGTGGTGCAAATGCCTCCTGTGCCGGGAGGCGGCTGCTCAGGATTTTCCACTATTGTCCGCGGCCCCTCCTCTCTCCAGCCTTGTATCCTCCTGTTGGCCCTAAGATTGCACCAATTCCCTTTTGTGTTGGCTGTGAAAGTTCTTGCATTGCCAGTCGGAAGCTATTCCTCTTATTTCCCTCTCTCAGCAGTTAGTGAATTTTCTAAGACGGAGACAGCAACGCACAGGCACGCGCCCACGCTCCGACTCGGCCCATCTCTGGGCTGGGGATCGAATAAAGGCACTGTTAGAATCTCAGCTCTGCACAGGAAGGAGCTCTGTGGATGAGGCCTGTGCTGTCTGTGCTGAGATGGGCGGTTTTCCATCGGGGGCCCTGGCGCTTCCTGGGCAGTTTGTCAATGACCGTGTGCTAACTCCGGGCTCGCACCAGAGGCTGCAGTTGCCACTGGGGCCCGGGCAGGCTCTGAGGCTTCTCTGTTGCGGGGCCACCAGTCAGGACCCTTCTTGCCCTTCTGGACTGTGCCAAGCTCAGAGCAGCCAGTCGGCCCCGCTCCTCCCATCCGAGGGCGCATTCTTTATTACCCAAGGAAATCGAGGATGTCCAACAGTGAGGGAGGAATAAATCATTGTTCTCCGCTAAATGGGGTAGTGCGGATCTGCTGAAGAGGCGGCCTTTTATCAACAGTGCACGTAATGAAGATTCCATGCGCCGAGAACAATGAAATGAGCCCCTGCACTATTGATGGGGTATTTGTACAACTGTGTGAGTTATGTTTCAAAACCAGGCTCTATTAAAGATGCAGAACCCTTTTCAGGAGCAAAAAGACTAATATTTCTCTCCAAATAATTTATAAGTTTCCCCACAAGGCACAAAGGCAAAGTTGTTTGGAAGCTGGCAAGGGTTTCCTGCTGTCTCTTGGGTCCTCTGCTCTGCTGGGCTCTAGCTGGGTCTGGGTGCCCCCTCCCCAGGTCCCCAGACCTGCAGGTGAAGGGGAGGGGTGCAGCCCGGGAAGGGGAGGTGGGTGGAGGCAGGCACGACCATTCCCACCTGTCCAGGTTGGAGGTCCAGACCTGGGCTACACCTCATCCAGACACAGCTGGCTCAGGGTTAGTTCCTGGGGGGCTGGAGGGGGGCGTTAAGCAGTGGTCCCTAATCTCAATGAATATGAAGAATACGGAGATATTCCTGTTAGTGGGGACTCACGGGACAGAGGTACTGGGTGGAAAACCCCAGCGGTGGGGCAAGGATGCCTTGGGGTGCCCTATGCCCCACAGGGTGGCCTCCACAAGAAAGATTGAGCCTGGCTCAAATGATGATGGGGCTAAGGTTGGAAACCGGCCGGGGTGGCCACTTTGTCCCCTCCTCCTGGCCACATGTGTGGGTAGGTGGAGATGGGGACAACCTGCATGGCCTCTACCTGTGACACCAGGCTGGGTACAAAGGCAGGGGAAGCACCACCAGGTCAGCCCATGGCCACTTCAGCAGAACCCAGCCTCCACCACCCGAGAAGCCACGCAAGACAGTGGCTGAGGGCGACCTAGACGGTGGCTTGGGGTTCAGGCGTAGGTCCTGCCGCTGACTAGCTGAATAGCCTGGAGCCACGTGCCGTCCCCGAGCCTCAGTCCTGTGCAATGGGGGTGGTAACAGTGCACCTGCTTGCAGGCTGCAGTGGGCATTAAATTAGCTCGTCCATGCAAAGCACTTACCACAGAGCCGGCGTGTGTGAGGTGCCAATAACTGGAGGCTATTATAATTATTAACACTGAGGACGACGACGAGGTTGATTGAGAAACCCAGGGAGGTGCTCGTGTGTGGGCTAAGGAAGGAAATGAGACGCCAGAGCATGCGCCCGTTAATTATGTCGAAACGCCGCAGCGATAAGCCTGCAAAAGACCTGGACTAGGAAAGCCATGTGCCTCTGCTAGACGGCAGACTAAGATGTAGGCTTCTGGATATTATTATTGTTATCTTTTGGAAAAAATTAAATGCTAATGATACTAAGCAAACCATGTATACACATACAGCAGGAATCTTCACCAAAAGTCTCTAATAGATTCACTCTTCCCAGGTCTGTGTGAGTTGATACAGAAAGGCTCTGAGTATCCACTAAAGGAGTCTGCAAAGGTCTCACTAATGCTGGACAGGGCCAGTAGCCCTGGAGAGGAGGAAGCTGGTGTAGGGCGGGGGGTAGCCTGGTAGTGATTCAAGGCTAAGGGATGACGGGAAGAATTTGAAATTGGAAGGCAGCCAACCCTGCAGCCCCAGCCCAGGCAGACCCCAGCTCAGCATGATATTGTGGCCCAAGCCACACAGTCAGTGGCAGAAGCTCTGGGCACAGGTCAGAACAGGAGGACTCGGCAGAGAAGGCAGGTGCACGCCCAGCCCAGGCCCTCCCCAGATGACAGCTTGGGTCTGGATTCCTTAGACCTCATTGTTGTTGTTGTTGTTAGGTGCTGTCGAGTGGGTATCCGACTCATAGCAACCCTCATAGGGTTTTCAATGGCTGACTGTTTCGGGATTGCCTTGGGAGTGGATTGCCAGGTCCTTCTCCCATTTTTGCGGTGCTGGGAATTGAACTTGGGTCCTTAGAGACTGCAGCGCAGTGCTCTACCCACTAGCTAAATCCCAGCCCTCCTTGGACCTCAGGTGCCTCCCAATGCCAGGAGGGGACACCCACATTCCCCAGTCATGACAATCAAAAATGTCACTGGGGTGGGGACAAAATCACTGCCTGGGGAGAGCTCCCAGCTTGGTGACCTCTAGGACCCCTTCTTCAGCCCCCAAATTCGAGGACTGCAGACACAGACTCAGATTTTTTTTTTTTTTTTTTTTTTTTTTTGTGGTACTGGGGGTTGATCCCGGGGCCTCATGCCTGCATGCTCTGCAACTGCTGGGCCACTGAGCTGTGCCCCCAGCCCTTTTATTTTTTTTTTCCTTACTTCCTGAGACAGGGTCTGGCTAAATTACATAGACTTCCTCTGGTCTCGAACTTGCAATCCTCCTGGCTCCGCCTCCCAAGCCGCTGGGATTACAGGCGTGCGCCACCATGCCCAGCTCAGACTCAGATTTCAAATGAGTGTCAGAGACGGAGGCAGACTTCTGCAGGTAACCGCTTTGCCGCCAGCAGGGCCAGGGCCCATTCTGGAGAACCCCTGCCTGCTCCGAGCCACAGAAACAAGGACGCAGATCCAGGGAGGACAACCGAGCAACATGAGGAGGTGCCGATTACAATGACAGCACTACAAAGGCAAGGGCCAAGAGGATGTGCCCTGGAAAATCACGTCAGGTGGGGAGGACAGCACCATGTCAGAGACGCATCAGAGTCGGAATAAATTTGTAATGACATGCACGAATGGGAAATTTGCATTATTTCTCAATTGATGTATTAATTCACATGGTATGTGATGTTAAATATATATGAGCAAATGCATTAATAGCAAAAATCCCAGCCACATGGAGCATGAAAACCTCTCCCAACCACACTTTTCTTTTCCGCTTAGCAATATATTAATCCTTGAACAATAACACATGTCAATAAATAACAGTCTGTGGAACATGAAATGTTAAAAGCATTCCGAGTAATGCGTGTTTTCCCTCGAATCCAACCTGGACCGTAATGGATTATTTTACTCCATTTCTGAATGTGCATGTTTCTTACGTATATTTTAAAACCCTTGGGTTCAAACGTACCTTATTACATTTTTAAAGTCTTTGGATTGTAGCAGAAAAATGTTCTGCACTATAAAACATGGAGCATAGTTGAGGTTTGATGGGTTTTCTTCTATTTTCTACCCCACAAAATGCTTTCTAAACGCCATTAAAATTTAGCATATACCATAATAACCAAGCTGCATTTGTTCCATGTTTAAGTCAATTGACTTCTGGGTTTTATTTCTTCATATACATCAAATCAAATAAAGTTGTTGCTGCAGTTTGAGGTGAGAAACATGGATGCCAGTGTGGTGGGGACCCGCCCCGCAGTACCCAAGGAGACGCTGTTGCCCATGGGAGGAAGAATGGGTGGGCAACCACTGCTGCTGCGAGTCTGGGAAAGAGAAGGGCCAGGGTGGAGGAAGAAGGCCTGGGTGCAGCAGGGACTAGCATTACCCTGATACCCCAAGACAGGGCAGAAGAAGCACCCGAGGCCAGGAGAGAAGAGCCTAGGGGAACAGCATGGAATCAGCGGGGCATCCGAGGGGCTGGACACTGAGGTCACGCAGGCAGTCGGTCAGGTCCACGTGACTGAGCCCTGGGGAAGACTGTGTGCTGAGGTTGGCAGCGCCCACTGTCCCACACCGATGCTGGGAAAGTCGGGGCTGCCAGGACCCCACAGGAGAAGACGCTCCGCAGGAGCCTCTCTCCCTGACTCCGCCCCGCCCTCCCTGACTCCGCCCCACCCTCCCTGACTCCACCCCACCTTCACCCCTGACTGGTTCCCACCTGTGTCCTTTCTCTGTAGTAACCTTCCTGTGAGTATAGCACACTCAGGGAGTTCTGCCAGTCCTCTGAGCCAATGATCAAACCTAAGGTACTCCGGGGGAGTTGAACTCCCTGCTGGTGTCGGGTAAGGGCAGACTTATGGACAGTGCCCCCTAACTCTTACACTACAGGAAGTCACAAGTTCAAGTCCAAGCTCTGTTCTGCCCCTAACTAGCCAGATACCAGTTTTTCAGTTGTCCACATTTTCTAACCTTCATCCACCTCATTGGCACAGCAGACAAGCTGTGGCAGACACCTGCCTGTAGGTGGGGCCTGGGTGGGTCACACTGGCTTCTAACCCAGACGAGATGGCCAATGGGAGTCTTCCCTCTGTGCCTGGCCCCAGGCTGAGGGGCCAGCTCAGGTGCGTCTCACCTGGGACTCGCCCCCCACCTCCAGCTCCCCATGATGGGATGAGGGAGGAGCAGGAAGTAACTTGCCCCCTCCTGGGCCCCTGGGCCTCCACAGGCTTTCCTTTATAGTCTTGGGTGACATGCCAGCCTTGACTGACCCCCCCCCCCAAAAAAAAACAGGTAGAAAGAGAGGGGGCAGTGGCATGGTGTGTAAAGCAGCGTGAGGGACACAGGGAAGAACTACCGCCTTCTCCCCCCCCTCCATGAATGCTTGGAGCTCACTGACAATTCAAAATGTTTACTTGAAGTGTTACAATGCTTGTTGAAAGTTCCTGTATAATTAAGTCTGCTCAAGTTTCAATTTCCTGACCTGGGGGAGGGGGTGTTCTCTGAAGAGGAACCACACAGGAAATTCCGAGATAAACAGATTAACTACAGAAATGTACTGGCCATAGGACATCTGGACCCGGACAATTGAAACTTAGTTTCCTTGTGTCTTCCTGCCACTCCTTAAACTGTATAAAAACCCCAAGCCCCTCTCCTTCGGGGTCGCCCTCCTTCCCTTGCTAGGGAGACTCTATGGAGGGTGGACCCCGGTGCCGGAAATAAAGCCTCATGTTTATTGCATCGATCCGTGACTCATGTCTCTCTGGGGCCTCTCTCCTCGAAGATCCTAATTTGGGGTCCTACAACAGAGAGATGGAAAGTCAGAAAAAACCCTGAGGGCTGGAATATGGGCTTTGCAGGGACATCCCAGGCTCCAACCCAGGCCCTCTCAGTGACCAGCTGGATGGCTCTGAGCTTCGCTTCTGGCTCAGCCAGTCATTCAACAGGAGGGCGGGGGATGCCTGGGTGCTGAGGCCCCCTCAGCGGGCAAGACAGAAATGGAGCTGTAGCTTCATGGAGGGCAGACGAGTGAAGCGGCAAAGGGGCGAGCGTTGCCGCTGGGGTGACAGCTGGAGGAGACTCAGCAGGAGCCCCTGACCGGGGCCGGAGATCTGGGAAGACGTCACCCAGTCTCCTTCATTTGCTCATCCACACACAGGCAGACGGGGCTAATTCACCCACTGCTGTCTGGACCCAATGAGAGAACAAGAGGCCAGGGGTCTGCGACGGAGCGAGCGTGGGGTGAATGGCATTGACTGTGAGGTCAGCACCCGAGGCCGCAGACCTGGGCTCACTTATCCTTGCGATGGCCCCAGAGTAGGAGGACACCGCTGGAGAGTACAGATCGCCTGCCTGTGTTTCTCCAAAGCAGCCATCTCAGCCCCTGCCTGGAGCCAGGCTCAGGCCGGGGATTACAGGGCCAGTGGCGGCCCCAAGGCAATCGCTCGGTGCCACCTGCTGAGCAGCCTGGCCAAAGGAGCGCACGGCCGCCTAATGCGTTAGGACAGGAAGGAAGTACAAATAAACCCGGTAAATCTGGTGGAATGACCATGATGATGTAGAGTCTGCAGCAGGAGCCGGGGACGGGGGCAGCCGGGTCTCCTCTGCGGCGAGGGAGCTTGCGGCGGACTCTCTCCTTTTACCTGGGGCTCTGTTCTTTACAGCAAATTGGACCTTTCGCTCTGAAAGAAATAATTACTCTCCGAGGAAAGGCGCGCTGGCCGTGAATGCTGATGTGACACACAATGTCACCTTGCCAGGCAGGGGGGCTCCGGCTCCTCAGCTCAGGGCCCGTCCGGCGCCCAGTGTCTTTCTCATAATGGAGGTCGCCTCTCTCTGGAATTTGTCCATGATCTCCAGGATGACAAGTTAGAAAGCCCCTGTCAGCAGGATGTTTTTTGTAACCGAGGGGAAATGGCAGAGAGGTGGGCAACGGGAGCCAAAGAGTGAGGAGAGAAGGGGCCTGGAGCCAAAGGGCAGCTTTTGCATATCCAGCAGCCAGAGCGAATGCAGGGTCACATCCAAAATGAACTTCTGGAACCAGTGACCCCCACATGTGGGCCCTATCATGAGTCGGGCGCTCCTGGCCCATTGTGAGGGGTGGGGACCGGCGGGGAGGGTTCGGGAGCCAGCATCCGGGCTGGTGGGGAACTGCAGTCTCCTGTCACTGCAAAGGCTGACATGGTGCGTCCTGCAGCTCCCAGCCGGAGCGCGTCACCGCAGATGTGCGCACTTAGACGCTGACTTGCCTGCCCTGGGGGGGAAAGAGAACTATCCCCAGCCATGCCATGGAAGATACTGGGGGCAGGGGCTGAGCGCTATCATTAGCTCTCTGCCAGAAGAGAGCGTCCACTCCCCTGCCGCAGGTTGTCGGGGGAATGGGGGAACAGTGGCCTTGGTGCTTGTAAATAATTCCATCTGCTAAGAGTCCAGAAAAGAATTCTATCCACGTGCGCAACCACCATCAAGTGGAAGGCACAGAGCTATTCTGAGCCTCCTTCAAGGCAAACCGCGGCCTTGGAGGAGCGGGGCGAGGAGAGGAAGGGGCAGCTTCCGCTCCAGGCTCCCCCTAGCCAAGACGGGCAGCAACTTCCCCCACTTGTAGCCGTCCAGCAGGACCCGGGCCACGGGGTCTCTAGCAAGGGCCAGATCCCAAGGGCTTTGATTCCACAAGGAGATGCCTCACACGGAAGCCAGATAAGAGGAGCAGGCCATGGAGGAAGGCAGGCTAGCCAGGATTCGCCAGGTGGCATGCCCAGAGGGCAAGAGACAGACACAGGCCAAGGACTGAGGCTCTGGCCTTCAAGAGCCGCATGGCCACCACCCAAGTCACTCTGCTTCCTGGGTGCTGGCACAGACTCAGCCATCATCTGAAGAGTATTTTCTGAGTGCTTCCATGCCCACAGGCGAGGGGTGTACATGAGGGTCTTGGAGGAACAACAGTGAAGCCACCGGGTCATGCTGACAGTGCAGTGGGCCGCCATGATGGTCCAGGTGACCATACAGGGCACGGGTGCCCCTCCAGGTCAGGTTGCTGGTGGCTCTGCAGGAGGCAGAGTCTAGCTGGTTGTGAGCAGCACTGCCCAGTTATCCACCTGCCCACGGCTGAGCCAGCTCACCTGGGCTCTCGCTATCAGCAGAAAAGCCAAACTCTGGGCCCTGCCTGGCCTCACCAACCCAGCTTGCTGGTGGACAGACCCAGAGCTGAGGTCTCAAACCAGGCACAGCAGGAGCAGCCAGTGCAGGTTGGAACCACAACTAGAATGTCAAGGGGTGACCAAGCCAGGGGGAGAGAGAGGGACCTTCCCCACCAAGAAAGACGCTCCAGAGGGAACCCGGGTGCCTCAGCTATGGCAGGGCTGCCCTCTCCACCAAGTGCCCAGGCGCGGGGCCCTCAGAGAGAAGATGCAGGGCGCCATGTCCATGCCTTTAAAAGCGTAAAAAATTAGAACGGTTTGAAATTATTATTATTTTTAAAAACGAACAGGAGGTTTTAATCAGAATGTGAGAAAGGAATTCCTTCCCAGTAATAGCACGTCTCACAGTAATGAGATTGCAGTGTTCAACAGTAAAATGTGATCTGTTTGGGATTTGAGGAAGTAAAAGTCCAGAGATAATTCCAGGGTGATTTTCGGCTGCCTGAGTTGGCGTTGCATGGGCTGGGATTTAGCTCAGTAGGTAGAACGTTGCACTGCAGTCTCTGAGGTCCCGAGTTCAATTCCCAGCACCGAAAAAATGGGAGAAGGACATGGCAATCCACTCCTGAGGCAATCCCGAAACAGTCAGCCATTGAAAATCCTATGAGGGTCACTATGAGTCAGATACCGACTCGATGGCACCTAACAACAACAACAACAACAGAGTCGGCGTTGCAGGTTCACACCATTGAGCCACCCGTGGGGGTGGCTGCCCAGGGCTTGCTGCTCCAGGGCCTCCCGAGAGAGGCTGCAGGGCAGCATCCGTGCAGCGACTGGAACCTCACAGCCATGCTCATGGGGCCTGGCCGAGAGACCGAGTGGGAAGTTGGCCAGTCATCACCAGATACCCACTCCTGCCATCCCCTGAAGTGACTGACTGGAAAAATCATTCATTCACTCACTCATTTATTCACCCAACATGGACTGCGTACTGGCTTCGGGCCACAGACTCTGACAGATTCTAGAAACACCACGTGCTATAATTCCAAGGGCCGTGGGTAGAAGACCCTGTCTTTGTATGGCCACAGCCCATAGCACATTGGGGCACCCTCGTTCCATCCCCCAAGGAACAGCCTCCTTATCCTTCCCCTCACCATCACAGCCCTTCTTCAAGGAACCTCCCTGTCCCTGTCTTCGCCACATATAGAGGCTACGAGGATCGCCTGTGCCTACAGGTCTGTGGTGTGGTAAGAGACCCAGAGAGGCAGGGACACCAGGCCTGTTTGCTCCCTAGGTGTCCTGGGAATGCTGCCCAGCCCTGTGCAGAGTCCACACCCCATAGGCATCTGCTTATGAGTGGCAACAGGGGCCTAGAATCATGCTCGGATGGTGAGCACTGGCAAAGTGGCCTGACTTCAAGAGCCAAACAGAAACCCTGTCCTCGCTGCGAGCCACCTTGGGAACGCACGTGGCTCTCCTGAGCCTCCGTGCCTCTGGGAGCTGGTGGTGTGGGCCGGACATGCGGTTTGCCTTTCTGGCTTTAACCTTCGGCGTGTTCATGGTTCTGTGGCCCTCCACCACGCCCCGCTCCCTCCATGTTTCAGGTCTCTGGGTCACTCTGGCTAGCAAGGAAAAAAACATCAGTAAGGGCTCAGCTAGGGGCTGGGATTTAGCTCAGTTGGTAGAACACTGCTCTGCAGTCTCTGAGGTCCCAAGTTCGATTCCCAGCACCGCAAAATGGGAGAAGGACGTGGCAACCCACTCCCAAGGCAATCCCAAAACAGTCAGCCATTGAAAACCCTATGAGGGTTGCTGAGTCGGACTCAACTCGACGGCACCTAACAACAATAACAAGGGCTCAGCTACCAGAGTTCACTGGAGAGCCACCCGCTGCCCAGCTGGTTGACACCAGCGCTGGCCCACTCCTTCTGAGGCGGTCCCCACTGGAGCCAGCTGGGCCTCATCACCACCCTCTCCAGGCTCCAAACAGACCTGCTAATCACAGGGCTTAGTCCCACTCGAGGGTCTCAGAAGCAACCGCACAGCCCGTCATTCTGACGTCACCCAGCCTGTGAAATATCACTTCCTGGCAGGAACCGAGCCACTTGATTTGCAAACTGCTGCACTCCAAAAGCCAGGAGGCAGAGCAAAGGGAAGGATTAAGTGAAGTTCGGCCGACGGGTGATGTTCTACCAAAGGTCACCCCGGGATCACTTCTCCATTCATTATTTATTAACGACCTCTGAGACACCAGCACGACATCAAATGTCCAGCATGAGAAAGATGAGAAAGTAATATTTTATAGCCAGAGGCCTCTTCGAGGTATTCTCAAAAAGCTTACAAAGTGATTTCAATGTGTTCCAAAATAATTTATTAGGAATTCACCGCAGTTGAACATTAAAAAAGGTATTAATCACCAAGTGAAACGGATGCGGGAAAAACAGCCGGGCTCAAGGCTCGGATGATGCGATGAGTGGGCGCCACACCCTGCTGAGCCAGCACTTGGGTCCAACACAGTCCATGTCCACGCTACCTCATGTTGTGCACATTCCAACGTGGCATGATGGCTGCATTAAACGATGCCCTCAAAACCCCTCTCCCTCTGGAAAGGGCTGCTTTCCCCTGGGTGGGCTGGCAAAGATCATCATGTTCCTCCAGTCATCGTCTTCGCCCCAGATGCACGGACTTCATCTGACTCCACCAGCTCTGCACAAGCCTAGCAATACCACCCAAGGCCCCCAGGACCACCCAAGGCTACCTGCTCCACCCAAGTCCACCAGCCCCATTCATGCCCAACTCTCCCCAAGTCCTCCAACTCTACCCACACCCACCTATTCAATCCAAGTCCACGAAGATACCCAAGCTCATCAGCTTTACCCATGCCTAGCAATACCACCCAAGGCCCCCAGGACCACCCAAGGCTACCTGCTCCACCCAAGTCCACCAGCCCCATTCTTGCCCAGCTCTACCCAAGTCCTCCAACTCTACCCACACCCACCTATTCAATCCAAGTCCACGAAGATACCCAAGCTCATCAGCTTTACCCGTGCCTAGCAACACCACCCAAGGCCCCCAGGACCACCCAAGGCCCCCAGGACCACCCAAGGCTACCTACTCCACCCAAGTCCACCAGCCCCACTCATGCCCCACTCCACCCAAGTCCATCAAGATACCCAGGTTCATTAGCTTTACCCATGCCTAGCAACACCACCCAAGGCCCCCAGTACCACCCAAGGCTACCTGCTCCATCCACATCCACCAACCCTCCTCTTCCCCGACTCCACCCACTAACTGTACCCACACCCACCTACTCAATCCAAGTCCACCAAATACCCAAGTTCATCATCTTTACCCATGCCTAGCAATACCACCCTAGGATCACCCAAGGCTACCTGCTCCACCCAAGCCCACCAGCCCCACTCATGCCCCACTCCACGCAAGTCCACTAACTCTACCCACACCCACCTACTCAGTCCACGTCCACCAAGATAGCCAAGCTCATCAGCTTTACCCGTGCCTAGCAACACCACCCAAGGCCCCCAGGACCACCCAAGGCTACCTGCTCCATCCACATCCACCAACCCTCCTCTTCCCCAACTCCACCCACTAACTGTACCCACACCCACCTGCTCAATCCAAGTCCACCAAATACCCAAGTTCATCATCTCTACACATGCCTAGCAATACCACCCTAGGACCACCCAAGGCTACCTGCTCCACCCACATCCACCAACCCCCCTCTTCCCTGACTCCACCCACTAACTCTACCCACACCCACCTACTCAATCCAAGCCCACCAACTCTATCTAAGTCCACCATCTCCACCCAGTCCCACCAACGCTACCCAGGCCTACTGCCTCTATCTGTGCCCACCAACCATAAAAGAAATGCTAATAAGACAGACTATGCAGAAGTCGCCAAGGCAGGGTGGTTGGGCTGGAGATGTGAGTTGCACTGTGGTGAGGATGCTGGGTCGTTGGCAGATCCAACGTGGCACCTTGCAAATGGCGAGTACAGAGAAAAGTCTTAGTTTCCTAACACATACAGTTTACGGCCCACGTGTTGGAGGGATATAAAACTCCTAGGGGTGGATGGGGGCTGGGATTTAGCTCAGTGGGTAGAGCGCTGCGCTGCAGTCTCTGAGGTCCCTAGTTCAATTTCCAGCACTGCAAAAATGGGAGAAGGGCCTGGCAATCCACTCCCAACGCAATCCCGAAACAGCCAGCCATTGAAAACCCTAGGAGGGTCGTTATGAGTTGGATACCGACTTGACGGCACCTAACAACAACAACAACAATAACAACAAGGGGGTGGATAGCAGAGATTCTTCCTCATGAGGGGTCAGAGCTGAGAGGATCCCCCCAGGCTTGGGGAATCCAGTGAGAGATGCAGATAGACAGGAAAGGGAATGGTGAATCGAAGGTTATCAATATACATGGACCCCACTCCGAGGAAACCGGGTGCAACTGGGCAGGCAGAGGAGGCAGGAGGATCCCCACCGGGGGAGCGTTCACCCCAAATTCCTCTAACCACTATTGAATACTCTCTTGCATAAGAAATTGATTGCGATACATAAAAGTTTAATGTACCCCCAACCTTCCAGGTTAATATTTATTGCATGGAATGAGATTCACCTTGACTTTTAAAAAAGTCACATGCTGTCGAAAAGCCTCCGGGTGACCAGCCACACAGGTTCTCTGGGTTCTGACTCCTCCCCACAGGGAGCCACGAGAATCACAGGGAGCCCTGAAGGAGGAAGACACGGTCAGCAGGGTCCCGGGTTTCTCTGGCCTCCCCTTCCGGCCTGGCCAGCTCTGCTTCCTCCATCACATGTCACCTGGAAGGCTGGCTCCTGAGGGAAGCTCTTCCTGGCCACCTCCCTTCCCTGGCTTTCTGCCTGCTGCTCAGTCCCGGGAGGCTGGGGACCAAATCTGGGCCCTGTGCCTTCCCAGGCCTGGTGCTGGTGATGGGCCCAGGCAAAACGCTGAGAAGACAGGTGTTCGGCAGACTGATGCCCACACAATTCTGAGAGAAGGGGGTCCCGCCCCTGCTGCTCAGCCCACTGACAATGGCTGGTGATAGGGTTGTTGTTGTTGTTGTTGTTGTTGTTAGGTACCTTCGAGTCGCTATCTGACTCATAGCGTCCCTACATACAACAGGTGAAACACTATTGTCAGTGCTTCTCTGCTGTTCGTAGGGTTTTCAGTGGCAGACTGATTTTTGGGAGTGGGTTGCCTGGTCTGTCTCCCAAGCCTACAGCACCTGCTGTTCTCAGGCGGTCTCCCATCCAAGGACTAACCAGGTCGGACCCTGCTTAGCTTCTGAGATCTGACAGGATCAGATGCCACAGGGCTACAGCTGCAGGCAAAGTGTAGCCCAAGCTGGCCTCGAACTTATGATCCTCCTGCCTCTGCCTCCTCAGTGAGTTGTTCGCCGGTGTGTGCCACCACGACCAGCTGTGATGGGGAGGGATCCCAAATTCCAAAGGAACAGTGTCCCTCCCTTTTTATGGTTGCGGAAACCCCTTGGCCAGGGTGGCAACAGAGCCAGGCTGAGCTTCTGTGACTAAATCCTGCACAGACTGTGTCCCTTCCCCAGGAACAAGCATCCAGAACCAAGTCTAACGCCCACAGCCCCATCTTCCAGGGGCAAGTCCCATTAACGGCGGCCGCTGTGCCAGCTGCCGGGAACCACAGCTGAGCGCGACAGATTTATGTGCTGCAGAAAATGACCCCATTATGCTCAGCAGTAAACTCCCCTCAGCCACGGAGCCGTGTGCCCTGCCTGCCAAGCGGCTACAGACAAATCTGGGAGGAGGAATGTCTCTTACTGTCGCCCCTGCGCTTCCCCGGCCCAAAGTGTGGAACCTGACAACATGGCCTGCCCACTTGGCCAGGCTGGACAAGGGCGGCTGAAGGGCACAGGGTGGAGAGAAGCAGCCTATGGTCACCCCTGGGGGGGAAACAGCAAAGCTGGGAGCTGGCGTCAGGCCATCTGTCCTCTCACTGGGTCTTGGGTCAGTCCCTCAGGGTGGAGGAGGTGTCTGCATTTCATAAAAAGGAAACTGAGCTGGGGAGAAGTGAAGTCACGTGATGGAGGTGACCCTCTCAGAGTGGCACACTTGAGATTCAAACCTGTTTTAGGTGAATATGGAGACTCTCTCTTAGCCCGAACCCCCCGCCCAGCCCAGGGTCCTGGGGGACCCACCCTCTCGAGCCTGCCTGTGGAGCAAACCTCAGCATCTCCCTGGTCTAAGCTGTTAGAAGTTTCCTTTCATCCCCCAAGATCCCTCTGTTGAAACCTTGTTGTTGTTGTTGTTGTTGTTGTTAGGTCCCATCGAGTCAGTATCCAACTCATAGTGACCCTGTGTACAACAGGCGAAATACTATTATCAGTGCTTCTCTGTTGTTCATAGGGTTTTCAATGGTGGACTGACTTTTGGGAGTGGGTTGCTGGGTCCGTCTCCCAAGCCTACAGCACCTGGTGTTCCCAGGCGGTCTCCCATCCAAGGACTAACCAGGCCCAACCCTGGTTAGCTTCCGAGATCTGACAGCATCGGATGCCACAGGGCTACGGCTGCGTAGACCCCTGTTCCTCAGAGCGTGACTTTGTTTGGAGACAGGGTCTTTCCATTAAGATGAGGCCTTGGGATGGACCCTGGTCTGGTATGACTGTGTTCTTAGGAAGAAGGAGATCTGGACACAAACTCGCATATGGGGAGATGCCGGGCCAAGATTAAGGCAGAGGCTGGGGTGCTGCTTCCCCAAGCCCAGGAATGCCAGCTGCCACTGCAGCCAGGGCCTGGACAGGGTCTCCATCACCATCCTCCAGAAGAGCCAGCCCTGCTGATCTTGATCTTCACCTTCCAGACTCCAGAAGGCTGAAACTGATGTTTCATCTACTCAGTTAGTGGCACTTGGTGACCAGAGCCTTAGTGACCAGCCAGTAGCTCTGGAAAACTCCTACAGGCCCCGGCCCTCAGGCAGGAGGTTTCCCATCCCTGCCATCACTCACACGCCTTGCGTCCTTCCTCCCAGAGTCACATTCCAAGAGCCCAGATGGAAGCCCATGCGCCCGGGCCAAAGAAACCCCCACAGCTGGACCCGGACCACCGGCACCTTGCACAACACCAACCTCTGCAGATGACACAGCATAAATGCTTCTTGCCACAAAACAACTAAAAGGAAACTGCACAGGGAGAGCCGGAGAGAGAGAGATGAATTCCCAGCAGGGGCTTGGGGAAGAGGCGACACTCAGCTGCGTGTCGAAGGACGAGGGGTTTTGGGAGTTGAGGAGCCAGAAGACCATTGCCTGAGTCAGCTGCCCCCTGGCCCATTGGGACCAACATGGGGGAGCGCCAAAGGGATCAATCAGAAGTGCGGGGTGGGGGCTCCTGCCTCTTCTAGAGCATAATCGGCTTCCTGCCCAGGGCATGGGGTCCTCCAGCTGCCCAGCTCCCTGTGAAGCCCGAGACCCGCTGAGCCCGCAGCACATTCTTCTCCCACACTCCATGTCCTCTGTACACGGCTCAGGAAGGAGGCCAGGGTGGTCACCCATTGACCGCTGGGGTCCCCGGTGGTTGTTGTTGTTTGGTGCCATCTAGTCGTGTCCGACTCATAGCGACCCTCATAGAGTTTTCAATGGCTGTTTCGGGATTGCCTCGGGAGTGGGTTGCCATGTCCTTCTCCCATTTTGCAGAGCTAGAAATTGAAACCAGGACCTCAGAGACGGTAGATCGGCCCTCTACCAACTGAGCTAAATCCCCTATGGGGTCCCCAGAGTCTCAGTGAAGAGGGCTTGGTTGGTACCCGTGAATGACATAACAGGACTATACGGAAGCAGGGAGGACGATGACATAACAGGACTATACAGAAGCAGGGAGGACGATGACATAAGAAGACTATATGGAAGCAGGGAGGATGGAGGAGCCCACAGAGAACTCTCTACCTGTGCCCCTGGTGCTGCTCTGGCACAGGTGAGCCTGCTCCACGCCAGCCTCTGTGAATGGGCCGAGCCTCCCAGACCTTCTAGAAGAGAGGTCCACACTCCTCAGCATACTTCACAGACAGCTGATGTCGGAGACTTTATAGCCAAAGCCACCCGGCTATGGGTCGCTTGGTGCCGGCAGCTCCTCTCCCAAATCCTCAATTGCTGATGCCAGTCAGTTGTGAGCATGGCACAGTTTCAGGAAGGGTTTCCTTCTATTGCATATGAGGTCACTATGAGTCAGACCCGACTTGATCACACCTAAGTGTAACAATAGCAATGCCAGGCAGAGGCTCCCTTGGCATGCGGTGAGGAGACACAGCCAGGGCCACCTGCCCATCCATAAACAACCTGTCTGAAGGCAGGAAGCCTTTAACAAGACCCCCTGGTCCCATGTGAGCTGGAAACAGGAGTACTTCCCCTGACCACATGTCTCCCAAGTCATGTGAGGGTGGCCAGGTGACACATGATGGGACCCACAAGTTGCTTGAGGAAGGAATCGTAGGTGCGCTTGGCACTGGGGATCTCCTTTGGCCGGTGCACAGAGGCTGCCAGGGCAGAACAAGCTCTGTGATGGGAAATAGCAGCCAAACAGGGCAGGGTCTCCCTGAGCATGGAGGGACCACGGGCCTCCGGCAGGAAGAGGAAGAGCCCCGCCACGTGCAGTCCCTCTGCAGCCCCCCTCCAGCACAGGCTACCAAACACCATGGCGCGGTAAAAAATACAAACAGCCTAAAAAGTCATCAAGCCGCGATGAGTTTATTACTCAGTAGGAGGGGCTCGATGTGCTCGGACTCCTCGTAAGATAAATGAGGTCCATTTTTAATATCTGCTTCCGTGACTTCCAGATAATAGGCAAATTTACTCCAAGGTCACGTCTCATTTATCAAGTCAAGGTTTTCAGCTGCCGATTCAGAAAAGCAACCAAAGAGCCGACATCTCTGCTACCAGAGAACAAAACCACGGGGACTTGGAGTTTCTTTCCTTGTCCACCGACCACAGCCTTTCCAGAGACTCCTCCCTTGTGGCCACAAGGGAGGAGGGCAAACCAAAGAGCCAGGTGAGGCCAGGGAAGGCGGGATGTTCAGAGGGCTGGGCTTGGGCCCCTGCTTTGAAAAGGATCCCACAAATTCCCTCACTTGCTCCCAGCACACAGCCTCTCACCGCAGTCCAGGAGACACAGGGCTGTGGGGATGGCATCCAGGGTCCCTGAGGGTGTAGACAGCTTTCTAGGGAAGACAAGGGCATCCAGGATCCCTGAGGGTATAGACAGCTTTGTAAGGAAGATAAGGGCTTCCCATCTCATTCTAGGCTAGGGTGGGTATCTTAGTCTATGTTCTGCTGCTATAACGAGATACCTGAGACTGGGTGATTTATAAAGAACAGAGGTTCTAGAGGCTACAAGTCAGGAGGAGACAAACCCAGCGCCACTTGCCCATCCATAAACAACCTGTTTCAAGGCAAGGACCATGGTAGGGGGAGGGCATCGCATTTCAAGAGCAGGAGTGTGTATAACCGATTCTGTCTTCTTTGTAAAAAGCTACTGATACCATCCAGCCCCTCGTGACCTCATCTAACCCAAATGATCTCCCAAAGCCCCTGCCTCCAAATACTATAAAGGTGAATTTGGGGATTAAGTCTCTGACCCGTACACTTTTGGGGGATGCATTTAAACCACAGTGTGGGGGTCATGGAGGGCTGGAGTTCCAAGCTCCAGCACCCAACACTCTGCTTAGACACTAACTGGAAACCCTACTCAGGTATTTACCTAAATCAACGGGAGTTTGCCACACAGAAAGATCCAGAAGAACCAAGACCCTGTGGAAGCAACAGGCAGGTTGCAAATAGCAGCTGCCTTAGGACAAAGGAAGAAGAGAGGCATCCCATGGTGGGGACAAGCAGGAAAATGGGCTGGACCTACACAGCTCAGTGTGGAAGACAAGGCATTCCCACCTCATCATAGACTATGGTGGGCATCTTAGTCTATGTTCTTCTGCTATAACAAGATACCTGAGACTGGGTGATTTATAAAGAACAGAGGTTCTAGAGGCTGGAAAAAAAAAAAGCAGCCTCCCTTAGTAGTGGCCTCAAGCACGGCCCACAGTCATCCAAAATGAGACGGGAGTCTCAGTTTGGCCATTGTGAGTGGCCACAGGGGAGGTGGGAAACAGCCCCGTCTCCCGCCATGAAGCTACTTCTAAATCACATTTCCATTTACTGAGCAAGTACTAGGTGCCAGGCGTTTTACCTTGACTCCTCACGCCCAGTGGGAGTTCTTGCTGTTGTTGTTGTTGTTAGGTGCCGTGGAGTTGGTATCCGACTCATAGCGACCCTCCTAGGGTTTTCAGTGGCTGACTGTTTCGGGATTGCCTTGGGAGTGGATTGCCAGGTCCTTCTCCCATTTTTGCGGTGCTGGGAATTGAACTCGGGACCTCAGAGACTGCAGCGCGGCGCTCTACCGACTGAGCTACATCCTATTGCTGTCATTCCCATTCCTCAGGTGTGCGAGCTGAGGTTGGGAGTGTTCAGTGGCCCCAGACCCCGGGCTGGAAGGTTGCAGAGCTGGAACTGAAATCTATGTCTGCTGGACAGTGCGTGGCGCCAGAGATAAAGCGGGAGAGGGAGGCAGAAGAAAGGAAGGGTGGGAGGAAAAGGAAGAGGGCATGGGGAGCGGCCGGCGCTGGGCGGTGGCATGTTTGCTAAGCCTGTGTGAGGGGCCGCCAGGCTCCTGCCAGGCGCAGCTGCACAGGTGAGGGGAGTGGAAGACGGGATGGCGTGAGAGAAGGACGAAGAAGAATCAGACCTCAACATCAAAGCTTTTTCTAACATTTCAGAAACAATGAGCTAAGAAAGAATAAAATAAATGTTAGACTCCCTACCACTGAGCCCAGCATATGTACAAAGCTGAATAACTTTAACTCACTATTATCTAGAGGCAATAAAAGCACAAAGGACTAATTTTAGCTTCGGAGCCCAGAGGCAGGGGCCCTGCACTTGGGCAGGCCTTGGCTCCTGCTGCCTGAGAGCCTCGCCCACCGCTGACCCAGCATCCCCCAGCCTGAGGCAGGAGAGGCTGTGTGCTCTGCAGGCTCTGCCCAGATGGGGGCGCCCCCTGTGCCTTGGCTCCCTATGCAGAAGCAGACCAGACACCTCCCACTCCAGGGGAAGCCCCTTTCCTTTCGGTTAGCATTCCCTGGGCTGATGCCTCCAGCCCTAATTATGACCAGACAGTCGCTTGTTCAACAGCAATCACCGTCATGGGTGTGGTCACAAAATCAGGGTCGCTGACCACCTCGTGGGTGGCGGGCCCTTTCCCATGCCCGATACTTGGTTGTCAAAATTGTCCACTTGTTCTTTACCCAGGAGTGGGAATGTTCTCTTGAACACACAGACTGATGATCACATTTGCCTGTTTAAAAATAGTAAAAACAAACAAGCCACCCCCTGCTCCCAAATGCGTCTGTGGATTTCCGGGATCATTTGGTCAGAGTGAGTTGTTTAGACTGCTTAGACGCTCCACTCCAGCCCACCCCTCTCTGCCTCATCTCTACCCCCTCCCATTTGCTAAAGGAAAGAATGACCATTCCTATGAGTAGGGCATCATCTCCCTCACTTTACAAACGGGAAAATGGAGGCTCAGAGAGGTTAAGAGACTTGCCCAAGGGGGCCCAGCTTGGAGGGGCAGTGCCACAACTTGAGAGCCCAGCAGCTGGACACTTCCACGCCCCTCCCTGGCTGCTTCCTCCAGCAGCTCTCTCCTTTCTCACCAGGAACCCTGGGTTCCCCCCGCCCCCATCACAATAGGACAAGGCCTGGGTCGAGGGGGCCATGGGCTCTTGACAACTACTGCTCCCTGCAGAGCTGGGGGAGGAAACTGAAAGGACAGAAGCTGGGGGGAAGTCCCTGGGTGCCTTCTCTGCTTCAGGAGCTCAGACAACAACAATGCCACAGGGCCCTCACTTCCGTCCTGAGCCCTTGCAAATTCCCTGAGCTAAGAAGGCCACTGCAGCGCCCCCAGGGTGCATGCAAGCAATGGCCTTCAGGTGGATTCCAGAGCACCAGGGCTTCTCCTGGGCTGGGATTTAGCTCAGTTGGTAGAGCGCTGCGCTGCAGTCTCTGAGGTCCCGAGTTCTATTCCTAGCACTGCAAAAATGGGAGAAGGACGTGGCAATCCACTCCCAACGCAATCCCGAAACAGTCAGCCATTGAAAACCCTACGAGGGTCGCTATGAGTTGGATACCGATTCGACAGCACCTAACAACAACAAGGGCTTCTCCTGGGAGCTGCAGAAAAGCCCACGAGGGGAAGGAAGAGGGGCTGAGAGCACGATGCCCCATGTGGGCTTCCCAGCAGCAGCTGAAGCGAGCTGAGGTTTACCGGGCATCCCATCAAATCCTCCCCGACCCTGGGAGGTCAGAACTGCCCTGGACAGATCCCAGGGAAGGCAACTGAGGCTCAGAGAAGTTAAGTAACTTGCTCTTGGTCACACAGTAAATGGGAGAGGCAGGATTTGGGTCTCTGAATTATTCCAAAGGCGCTGCTCTTGACGAACACTCTTCCTCGAAGACTCTTCCTCGTCCCCTCCAGAGCTGCCCAGGGAGTTCCCCGTTCCTGACAGCTGCTTCTACAGGTGGCCCGGGCCCCTGCAGGCTGAACTGTGACCTGCGGAGGGACCGGATGCTGTGCAGGTCTGGGGCTCTTCTCTGCCCAGTTTGGGGGACTGTAGAGGGTGGAGCTGCCACCCACGCCCCCAGGGTGACTCCAGGAGGTGGCGCCTCCCGCTCTGGGGAAACATTTCACAAAGCAGGTCTCGCTCAATGTCACCGGTGGGGCTGGAACTTCAGGATGCAGCCAAAAGGGCCTCAGCGGAAGCCCAATGCCTGTTGGGAAATTCTGCAGGGCAAGCTCAGGAGCCCGTGCCCTGCAGTGCCCTGGCCTCTGCCAAGGGCAGGGAAGCCCCCACCCAAAGCCTCCACAGAGGTGCCAAGAATACCCAGAAAGGCACCCATCGGGGCAGGGCACCCTGAGCCCAGCCAGTTGTTGTTGTAGTTAGGTGCCATCAAGTCGGTATCCGACTCATAGTGACCCGACATACAATAGGTGAAACACTACTGTCAGTGCTTCTCTGCTGTTCATAGGGTTTTCGATGGTAGATTGACTTTTGGGAGTGGGTTGCTGGGTCCATTTCCCAAACCTATAGCACCTGGTGTTCCCAGGCGGTCTCCCATCCAAGTACTAACCAGGCCCCACCCTGCTTAGCTTCCAAGATCTGATGGGATCTGATACCACAGGGCTACAGCTGCAGGCTCTGGAGCCCAGCCAGGGAGGAGGGAAATCTTCTGCTGAGACACTCAGAAAGGCCTCGCATCCATGTTGGACACCAGGGGAGCCAGAACTGAGCACCCTCACCTCTCCCATGAAGTAGGAGGCCCCCAGCACCCAGCGGGGCTTCCACAGGGCCAGGACTGCTGACCTGTGGCCTGGAAGGGGCCCCGGTTGGCAGCCAGGCAGCGGTCCCCAAGAGGAAGCCAGGGAGGGAGTCTTCCCAGCAAGTGCCACACACAGCCCTGAGCCCCCAGTGTCATGAGCTTGGCCACTGTGTCTCTTGATACCCCAAGATGGGAATATGGGGGTCACCAGGACAAAACTCATGCTGAAACCACGCCCATCTGTCTTTTGGAGTCCACAGGCTGTGAGATATTCTCTATTACTCTTTTTAGAAGGTACTAAGGCACACCGGGGCTGGGATTTAGCTCAGTTGGTAGAGCATTGCGCTGCAGTGTCTGAGGTCCCAAGTTCAATTCCCAGCACCACAAAAATGGGAGAAGGGCCTGGCAATCCACTCCCAAGGCAATCCCAAAACAGTCAGCCATGAAAACCCTATGAGGGTCACTATGAGTCAGATACTGACTCGACGGCACCTAACAACAACAACAAGGCACACCAGTGACCAGATTTTCTAGGTCAGGGGACCCTGGCCACCATGCTGTACACTGGTACCATCAGCACGTATGCCCATGTTTCCAGCCGCTCCCGTGCCTCGCATTACCGCCTGAGCTCTGCCTCCTATCAGGTCAGTGCTCCTCCCTGGTCTGTGGAAAAATTGTCCTCCATGAATCTGGTCCTGGTGCCAAAAATGTTGAGGACCACTGTCCTAAGGACAGAGGTGACACCTGAAAGGACCCTGTCATGTGGCCTCCACCCCATACCTCCTTCACCCTCCCTCTCTTCCTCCTTCTCTCCTGGAATCCGGCCTGTCCATGGAAAGCTGCGCCCACGAACCACTTATTCCATCCACAGCACCTTCTGCCGTGGCCGCCCAGACCTGGCGCTTTCCTGATGGTTTCAATTTTCTGCTCCTCGCCTTCCTGTTTCACAGTCGCAGCGTTGGAGGTGGGAGCACATGAGTTTGTCCTCTTTCGTACAGAAACTGTCCCACTCGTGTGCGCCCTGGGCACTGCCTTCCCCATGGCCGGCTGGAGCTCGTGATTTGGTGGTAATAATGCTCCCTTTTTATGCACCATAAACATCAGGCCCAAGTAATATATCACGATTGCATCTTATCTGCAACATGGGATTTATGCGCGGCTCTGAGCGCAAGCCAAACGGCTTCCCTGTGGCCAGCGCCCCTTGAAGGCCCCAGCCTGGTCTGTCCTAACTGGACAGGTAAGAAAAGGGGGCGATGTGCACACAAGAATTGAACCCATTTCTTGGTCCGTCTCCCTGCCCGGCCTGCCCCGCCCCCAGGCACTGGGCTAGGGACACAGTCCTGGCTGGCGCTGTCACCTGCTGTGGTTGACCCAGCTCGGCAAAGGCCACCTGGTGCTTCTGCTGAAGGAAGACTTTCTGGGGTGGGGGGTTCACTGTCCTTCCGGGAGTGGCCTCTGTCTGGAGAGGCCACAGTGCTCTGGAACTCGGGAGCTGCCTCCCCACCCTGCTCCCGGTGGGACCCGAGCCGAGAGGACTCAGACCGCCTGCCGCTGTGGCTCCTCTTGGCTGCTTCCAGCGTCACCTGACTGTGAAGACAGCGGCTGCGACGGCACTGCATGTTCCCCAAATGGAAGCCACCCTGTGTCGGGAGTCTGTGCCTGCAAAAGTGCAGCCACTTGGGCTCGCTCCCGGAGAAAATGCCAGCTGTGACAGGTGGCCCCAACTGTGGCTGTTCGTGGGGGTCGCACTGCCCGGCCCCCACAATCCCAAGGTTTCCTGACACGCTGAGGTCTGCCACGGCCAAAATGCACCAGCGGGACCTCCCAGGGCACAGCGGGAAGGGCCTGGAGGACTCCACAGGCAGCACTGGGCCAGATGAGCGCACACAGGGAGCCCAAGCAACCTGGGTCCCTGTGAGGGATGCCAGGTGGCTGCAAAGCAGGCTCTGGCCCTCAAACCACAGAGCTCCCTCCTCACCCCCAGGGAGTGAAAAGGGCCCTGCAGGACGTGGGGGGACAGAGAGCTAAATCCAGGGAGCACTACATCTTCCATACCGTGCACGAGCGCGCGCGCACACACCTGCGGCCGGAGGTTCATGCAGACACGAGCACACGTGGCAGTGATTGCCTCGACACTGAACACCCCCACATTTCTAAATCAACAGCTTAACAAG
This sequence comes from Pedetes capensis, assembly GCA_007922755.1. Classification (NCBI taxonomy): domain Eukaryota; kingdom Metazoa; phylum Chordata; class Mammalia; order Rodentia; family Pedetidae; genus Pedetes; species Pedetes capensis. The sequence continues at coordinate 39,077 of VMDO01006358.1, forward strand.
AAGTTAGAAGTCCCAGGAGGCAGAGCCTGGCTCAGGATAATGAAAGAAAAGAACTTTCTAACAGTCGCCACTGCCCGGGAAAGGAGGGGCCACACTGAGAACCCACAAGCTCAAGGGGTGGCGGCTCCAGAGCCAAGCGGAGGGGTCCTGCCAGTGCGTCACAGGGCTGGCAGAGCCATGCCCCTTCCACCTTACGTCATTGGTGGATTAAGAGCAGTGGGGCTAATAAAGTGAAAGATAACACCCCGGTCTCAGCCAAGTCTGGGAGTGTGATCGTGTTCCTGGGGGCTCAAGCAAGGGGGTGTCTCGGAGGACCTGGAGGGCCAAGAGGCAGGGGGGCCATCTGCAAAGCAGGATCGCCATGTGCTTCCCACTCCTGGGACTCTGCCTGGGTCTGGGGTGCAGGGTGAGCCCGACACCCGCCATTCCTGCCATAGAGCACTCAGGGCAAGGGGTGCAGGCAGAAGCCAGAGGGTTGGTGCCAGACATGGGAGGGGAACCCTGGGAGGGCATGCAGGACTCCCTGCCTGGGACTGGCTGGGGCCTGGCCACCAGCTGGGGGCCCAGTGGGGGACCCAAGGCCAAGATACACAGAAAGCGCCCCTCCCAGCCCAGCTCCACCATTTCCTGCTAACCCAGAGGTCCCCTGGGCTCACACGGCATCCACAGGAGCTGGGGCTCTGGCCTGGGGCAAAGGGCTCATGGGGACCACTTTAAACATACAGCCTTGGTGCATCTCGAGTCAGTACTGTTGCAGGATGAATTATGTCCCCCCAAAAGATGTCAAAGTTCTAAACTCTAGTGCCGTGAATGTCACCTCATTTGGAAGTTGGGTCTTTGAAAATGATCGAATTGAAACGAGCTCATTAGGGTGGGTAGAAATCCGACAGCAAGGCTGTCTGTATAGAAAGGGGAAATCTGGACACAGAGACAGACCGGCAGGAGGGTAAATGAGGCAAGACCCAGGGAGAAGACAGCCACCCACATGCCAAGGACCACGGAGGGTGCCAGGCTGGGAGAGGTCTTCGAGAGATCCTCCCTACCTGCCCTTAGGACTGACTCGGCCCACACTTCCATTTCTGGCTTCCATGCTCTGAAATTTGAGAGAGAATACATTTTTATTGCCAAAGACACCTGGCTGATGGTCCCTTATTCTGGCAGCCCCAGGAAGGGAAACAAGTATCACTATCGCAAGCCCTCCAGGCAATTCTGCCATCTTTGTTTAGTTTGCAAAAAGAGAAACTGAGGTAACCCAGATGGCATGATAAAAGCTCTGTCGCAAACTACTCACAAAACAAAGGCAAGATAATGTATTGATGAATAGCATGGGATTTGGAGTCAATGGGACCTGGGTTCAAATCCTACTATACCACTCACCTGAGTCCCCCACAGCAAGTTACTAAGCCTCTGAATTCAAGTTTCCACACCAAACACTAGAGAGAGTTTATCTTTCACAGCACCATGGTGTGGGACCTTAGCAGATGTGTGTACAAAGACAGGGGATAGTGCTTGGCACATAGTACTTGGCCAACTGTTTGGATAAAGAAAGGCTAAATCTATTCTAAGGGTTGGAGGTTGACTCAGTTGGTTGAGTGCTTCTCCGTACTCTCTGAGGACCAGCGTTAGATCCCTAGCACCACAAAAACAGGAGCAGGACATGGTAGTCCACTCCCAAAGCAATCCCAAAACAATCAGGCACTGGAAACCCGATGAGGGTTGAGTCAGACCCGACTTGATGGCACCTAACAACAACAACAACAACAATGACAAATCTAGGCCTTGCCAGTGCATGACACAAAGTAAGACTTGACTTCCAAGCAGAAACATGACCAACCCCACACCAAGAAGGGCGCCCATGTGATGTACTGTCAGAAGCGGGGCAGCCTTGAGGCAGTGTGGGTCCCCTTACACTTATATGGATCCACTAACATAGCTGGGCAGTGTGGTCCCCACAGCCAGCTCCATAGGGTTGTGCTTGTTTAGCAGAGGCTGCCACCAGCCTTTGGGCACTTGGTCGATGTTATTGGCTGAGGGGTGTACCCACAGATTCACCTGGGGGAGTCCTGATCCCCAGGATTTCAGCCTGAGACTACCTTGGGAGACAGACTCTTTGAAGGGGCGATGAAGGTAGAATGAGGTCAGGTCCTGTTTCAGCTCTCCATCCTCCGTCTCAGTAACAATGGGGCTCCACTTTCCACTGCTATTTGATTGAGTCTTATGCTGCTTCCTGTCTGAGTCCTCAGGGAGGAGATCTGATTGGGCCAGCCGTCATCTTACAACAGTGTGGTAGGTAGGCAGGTGGGAGGCAGTCATTAGCTGGCCAGGGGGGTCCCTGATCCGATCTGACTGGCATCCTTATGAAGAGAGGCGATTGGGACACAGTATACACTGAGGCCATGTGATGGCAGAGGGAGGAGGTGGCATCCACAGGGCAGGGAGCGAGGCCTCCACAGGAATCCACCTGCCCATGCCCTGACCTCAGCTTGCTTTTCTCCAGGACTGTGAGACAATGTGTTTTTGCAGCTGAGCCTGTGGGACTTTGGTGACCCAAGCAGAAGCAGACGGCTTGGGATGAACCCTCAGTGGCTGAACAGAGGGCACATGCCAATGTCACATGCATCTGGGGACAGAGAAGGCAGGCAGAGTCAAGTGTCTTCCCAGATCCCCGGAAAGAGTCTGGTGGTGACGGTTGGGCTCAGCGCACCTATAAGGCAATAATGAACAGTCACAGAATGGTCCCCTCATCAGCTGCTTTGGGACGTTGTACGAGCCTCCATTTTGCTGACTTCAGAGAAAAGGATGGCGATAAATAAATGTAAAGCACACTGGTGATGGTGTGAAATGATGCTTCATCTAATTATCGCTATTCCGCGGAGTCGTTAACATACACTCGCGGAGAATGGTAATGACTTTTGCGTTTATATCACAGCTCGGATTTGCCATCTTAAGCCCGTAGCACGGGGACACGGTATTCCCTAGGACAGACTCTCTTACAGATAAACGATAGGATTATGCGGCGAGGTAAAACAGAATGGCCCGCTGTTGCTGAATAGAAAAGAGCACAGCAATAATGCACAGGGTCCCAGGACAGCCCAGACACCTGGAAGGTCAGGGACAGAGAGTGTGACTCTGATGGGCCCTTGAAGGTGTTGCTGAAAGTCCTTCCTCCATCATGGGTCTCCTTGTCTGCCTAATGACGGTCATGATGCTCAGTCTGTCTTTGATGCCTAAAGGATGGAAGCATCTTTGAAATTCCCCATTCTGAACCCTAGGATGGAATAAGAATGAACCGATGCTGGGACACCCTCTGTGGCTGCTTTTTCACTGGGTCCCTGTTGTTTCTTTCTCTCTCCCCTCAAACTGGAATAAAACGGAAAAAAATCCCAGTTAACCGATGATTGGACAATCCTGCTTCGTTGGGTCCCAGCCCCTGGCAGTGCCCCACAGGGAGCGTGCAGTCCCCCTGTGCTCTCATGGCCACCCCTGCCTCCTGTTTCTGGCGCATTTCTGCCCCTTCTAGAGGCAGGTGGGGATGGCCATTTTGGTACCACATCTCCATCTTGCTGTTTGGATCAAGGGTAGGCCCATGTCCCCCAGGGTGACCCAACTGCAGCCTGGCCTGGGTGAGCAGGGTGCCTGTGCTTGTTACTGAGACAACTGAGGTACCTGGAGAAGTTTGGGGGAAACCTGGGGCAACCTTGGTTCTTTGGGTGAATTGGCCTAGGATTAGGATGCTTCCCCAGGCATAGGAAAAGACAGACCAGAGGAAAATTAAGCAAGCTTTTAATAGAAGGACAAACGCCTTGGATAGACAGACAAGGCAGATGCCCCAAGAGATCAGGACCACAGCCATCTTCATTGTCTCTCTCTAGTTTTATTGAAAACCTGGGTAAAGTGGTTGGCCACTCAGTGTGACCTGAGCCCTGGTGTGAAACTCAAGTTCTGCCTTTCCTGGATAGGCCCAGGGAAAGCCCCCTGGTATTCAGAGATCTTTTGTACTTAGGACTTATGGGGCCTCCAGAAGAGACCAATGGAGGTTAGGACTTATGGGGCCTGGGGTCTTTGTTTTATAAAATGGATTAATGGATTCATTTGGTGTATTTCTAAAGAATGGGCCCATGGGTAGCTGTCTTAGACTGGTCTACCTTTGTTCATAAACTGAGGACGCAGGCCGTCAGTAATCTCAGGTATGGTGGGGTCTATTAGAACAATGCCTAGCTGTTATCCAAAGATGGTCCCTCAAATATCCTGGGAGGTCCTGCTCCAGGTCCTGGCTAAAAGCAGGAGCCATTTTTAATGTTTTCTCATTTCCTGGCAGCTAATGACTGCCTACCACCTACCTACCTACCATGCTAATATAAGACAATGGCTGGCCCAATCAGATCTCCTCCCTGAGGACTCAGACAGGAAGCAGCACAAGACTCAAGCAAACAGCCATGGGAAGTGGAGCCACGTTGTTATTGAAACGGAGGATGGGGAGCTGAAAAGGGACCTGAGGGCTCAAGGCATGGTGTGAGGGAGCAGATGCCAAAGGACGGAGGAAAGGAAATGTCAGAGAGCAGGGAGAGGGGGGCCTGTGGCCAGAAGACTGAGAAGCAGGCCTGCCTGCGAAGGTAGAGAGAGACAGCACAGTGCCCGGGGCCTAGCGCTGAGCCAGCAGAACCTCCACCAGCCCCACACCACGGTGGCCCTGACTTGTGGTCTGGCCTTAAGGGCTAGACCTCTACCCCCGACTTGTCAAACCATCCTCCCAAGGTCAATGTGGCTCCCAAAAAGGTGAGTCTATGTCCTAACCTTCAGGTGTTAAGAGGGTGAACTTCTTTGGAAATACCGTGTCTGGAGATGTAAGTAAAGATCTAGATGGTATCATACTGGGCTTGGGCGGCGCCTAAACCAGTGAGCGCATCCTTAGAAAAGACATAAAAGGCCACACACAGACACAGAGATCACCACTGTGTGACAAAGATGGAGCAGAGGCTGGGACACACAGCCACAAGTCAAGGACCGCCAAGGCCCATGGCAGCCACAGGAGTCTGCGAGAGAGGCGTGGGGTAGAGACGCCCGCAGAACCTGGTGAACCTTGATTTGGGGCTCCTGGCCTCCATCACTGCAAGAGAACCCATCTCTATGGTTTTAAACGACCCAGTTTATGGTCATCTCTTATGGGAACCAAGAGAAGGGATCTGAGCAAGTCGTAGCTTCTTGCAACCAAGGAAAACACTTCTAGAAAACAAAACCAAAGACCAGATCTGGGTGTCGATGTGACAGCAAAGGTGGCAGGTGACCAGGCTTTAGATCTGTCTTGTCCCCAGTCTAGCCATTCCCACCTAGAACTGGGTTCCCAGGTGAGAAAATGAGAGATGGGCTTAGAAACCTCTTCTGGAAGCATTAGTGCAGGTCTCCATGTGGCTCTCTGTGACAAAGACAGAATAGGGACTGGCCAGCCGTGCAGGGGCCAAATCCTAAATGATTTCTTTTTCTGTTTTTTTTTTTTTTTCCCGCAGAACTGGGGGTTGAACCCATGGCCTTGCGCCTGCATGCTCTGCAATGCTGGACCACTGAGCTGCGCCCCCAGCCCATTTTTTTTACTTTTTGAGACAGGGTCTCGCTAAGTTACACAGACTGCACTTGGTCTCAAACTTGTGATCCTCCCGCCTCCGCCTCCCGAGCTGCTGGGATTATAGGCATGCGCCCCGCTTCTGAACCACTTCATGAAACTGTTTGCCACATTCCTTACCGAGGATCATCACTACAACACGGCGTCGGGCTGAGGTAGCGCAGCGTCCCCTCACCACCTGGCGTTCTGTTGGGAGAGGAGCCTGTGGGACCCCTCGGGGGCTGTCTCCAAACAGCCGGGCTGCCCCTGCGGTCAGAGGACGCACACAGTGGTGTCTCCCAGGCGCACTTTGCGCTTCCCTCTGTCAAGGCCAGTGAGCGTGGCCAGGACGCTCTGCTCTCAGCTACGAGGCTCCCCCGCCAGGGTACGTAGGAATGGTGAGGGGTGAGGGGCCCCGCCCCTGGGCACCTGCTAGAAACACCACCTGCCTTCACAGCGGCAAAACGGAATAGCCCCCTGGGAATGTGGATAGCCTGAGAAAGTCACATATATATGCCAGGCTTCCAAGGCTAGCCCATCTCTACTTCAGGGGCCAGGCTCACCATTCAACTCTCTCCCACAAATTCCATCCCAGAGTACTTTTCTTGGGCACGGTGGCACACATCGGCAATCCCAGTGCTCGGAGGCCGAGGGAGGAGGACTGAGAGTTCAAGGTCAGCCTGGGCTACCCAGGGAGACCCTGTGTCAAAATAAATAAATGAATGGACAGGTAATAAAACCATTTTAGCTTTGTAAAGCAGTATTTGACAACTGGTACTAACCCTAATGGGAGAAGGACCTGGCAATCCACTCCCAAGGCAATCCCGAAACAGCCATTGAAAACCCTCTAAGGGTCGCTATGAGTCGGATACCGACTCGACGGCACCTAACAACAACTATCCCTAAGGGAACAACTGTTACTGGACAGCTCCATTTTTTCATGTGGGCCTCAGGAACACAGCTATGGCCAGCCTGGTGATCTTCAGGACCCAGAGAGAGAGAGAGTTGTCCGGCCTCTCTCATGATCAGGAAAATGCACATGAAGGCCCTGGTTGGAGGCCCTTTGTGCCCACCCACATGACAACAGTGTGAAAGTCTGGCATCACGTGCAGAGGGTGGGGACCCTGGAAATCTCTTAGGCACTCCCAGGGGGACAGCACGTCGGCAATCAATTTGAACAGAGCGAGTTCCCTTGTAACGATGAATATCCGTGTATCTCACGGAACGCAGTTAAGATCATCGCTTCTGCTATGCCTCCCACCGAGAGTGGAAACCCAGTTTCCTCTGCTCTGGAAGCTCGGCCCTCTCTGCTCACTCCACCCACCGAACGTGGCGGCAGTGACACGCTGAGATTTTGGAGCTGGCCAGAAGAAGCCTTGTGGCTTCCACCAGGCACCTTGCAAAATTCCCTCAGGGGGCCCGGAGCTGCCATGCTGTGAGAGTCGGGGTGAAAAGGGCACATCATGAGGCCTTAGAGGGGCCAGGCCAGTCCCGGGAGCCAGGCTTGACCACTCAAGTTGTCCAGCTGAGGCTCTGGGGTGGCAGATTGGTGGACGGGTTTGTTTCACAGTAGTTGATAACCAGCAAGTGTCCCCCTTGGCTACTCATTGACACAGGCTCCACTATTCTGGTGAGTGCTCTTCCTAACAGCAGAGATCCAGAAGTGACTGAAGGCCACAGGCAGGAGAAGAATTAAGTGAATTGTGGGAAAGGCCCACAGAAGAATATTACATAGCTTTGAAAATATGGGGACTGTTGCTACATGCCAACAGCAAAAATGAAACTCAGGGGCACAGTGTTGGATGTCAAAAGCTAATCAATCCCAGAGGAAGACATAGGGCACAAAATATTTTTTATAAAAGTCAAAAACAGTCAACATCACCGGCCATGGTGGCGCACGCCTATAATCCCAGCGGCTTGGGAGGCAGAGGCAGGAGGATCGCAAGTTCAAGACCAGAGACAGTCTGTGTAATTTAGCAAGACCCTGTCTCAAACCAGCACTTGCAGGGCATGCAAATGCCAAGCCCTGGGTCCAACAACCCAGGACCACAAAAAAAAAAAAAAAAAAAAAAAGTCAACATTAACAGCAGGGCATGGTGGTGCACGCCTGTAATCCCAGTGGCTCCAGAGACGGAGCCAGGAGGAGCACAAGTTCGAGACCAGAGACAGTCTGCATAACTTAGCGAGACCCTGTCTCAAACCGGCACTTGCAGAGCATGCAAATGCCAGGCCCTGGGTCCAACAACCCAAGACCACAAAAAGAAAAAAAAAGTCAACATTAACAGCAGGGCATGGTGGTGCATGCCTGTAATCCCAGTGGCTCCGGAGGCGGAGGCAGGAGGATCCCAAGTTCCAGACCAGGGGCAGTCTGCGTAATTTAGCGAGACCCTGTCTCAAAAAGTAAAAAACTGGGCTGGGGATGCAACTCAGTGGTCCAGCAATTGCATGCAAGTGCAAGGCCCTGGGTTCAACCCCCAGTACTGAAAAACAACAACAACAACAACAACAACAAAAAAAAAAAACAGGCAACATTAAACAATAAATTGTTGTTGTTGTTAATGTCATAGAGTTGGGTCTGACTCATAGTGATCCTCATAGGGTGTTCAGTGGCTGATTGCTTCGGGGTTGTTTTCAGGAGTAGACTGCCACATCTGTCTCCCATTTTGCAGTACTGGGGATCGAACCCAGGTCTTCAGAAAGCGCAGAGCAGTGCTCTACCAAATGAGCTAAACTGCAGCCCAGACAATGAATTAGGTAGGGATGCATGTATAAATGATAAGACCGAAACAATAGGCAAGGAAAAAGCACCTATGTGGGATCATGATTAACTCTAGGAGATGGGCAGGTAGAGAAGGGGTGGAGAAAAAGAGACAGGCAGACCGAGTCAATGGCAATATTTCTGTGTGTGGCTTGCCTAGTAGGTCACGGGCATCTGCTGTTATAATGCTTAGGCAAACACTCTAAAGCAAACAATGACAGAGTGTCATGAGTGCAAGATTATAATTAATCTAATTACTCTAATTCCTCCTTTGTTTTAAAAACAAATCCCACACTGGGCAGCTAACTAAGGCTCCAGTCCTATATGGCTGCAGGGGGGATGGCCAAAAAGGCCCGGGTAAGGAGCTCTAGCTTTGGATGACAGAGCGTCATGTTGGCCTCAGTGGCCCCTGTGCACCATGCGCCCCACCATCCGTAGGAAACTCGCCCCCATAAAAGGCAGCCTTCCCTTCGGCCACCCCCAGGCTGCCCAGAGTCCCCGAGCCTGTGTCTGATTTCACAATCCTGTGCCTACCACTTACCGCGGAAAGACGGTACTTATAAAAGATGATCCCTGAAAGGAAAGTTTGGGGCTTTATTATACCTCTGGGCGAGATTGGGCGATCTTGGAAGAAATAGGGTTGTACCCTTTTCATTTCCTATCCACAGGACAATATTTTAGCCGCGCGTAGGGTCAGGGAGAAGCCGAGGAGGGCAGGAGGCTCGTGATGCATGGCTATAGAGCTGGCGCCCACCAAGCGCAGAGGGCACCGTCTCCGGCCTTTATAGGACCGAGGAGATCTGGCTCTGATTGATGGTGCTAGGAGAGTGGGAAATGCCTCCCGAAGGACAGGCTGGGATTGTAGAAAACAGTCAGGGGGCGGGTGGACCATCCTCCCCGTGGCCTCCCAGGGCAGGGGGGCTCCTCGGCTGACTGCCCAGCCAAACTTCCCTTCTCTTTCCTTCCTCCCTGACCTCTTCTTCCGGAACATCACAGGGCTGAATCACTTGCTCCCTGATGTGGCTCCAGCCCTATGTTCCAGGATTCTAAGTGTATTGGATTTCAAGAAGAGGGGGCCATTCTTCAAGGGCCAGCAAGAGAGCAGGGAGTCATCTCTCCCCGCTGCTGACCTCAGAGCCCTCCCGCCCACCTCTTTGCCACAGCCCAGGCCCGTCCTCCAGAGACAACCTGAGCAGGTGGTGTGCGGAATCCCATGCAGGTGACAGCTTATTGGGAGGATCACTCTATACTGCTGCCCATGCCAGAGGAGGGAGGAGGGGGCGGCCTCCCACCCCAGGAAGCCCAGAGGAGTCCTGGGCAGCACAGACCTTGCCTCCATACAGCACGGAAACTGGCGCTCTCCTGAAGTCCCCTGGCCACGGCATCCGCCCTTCTCTCTAGACCACAGGAGACCCGGAGCCACGCCCAGATACCACCCCCTAGGTGCACTTGAAGGATTCCATACCCTTTCTTTACCCTGGTGGAGAATCTGTGGTGTGCCTCAGTTTCCTCATTTGTGAACTAGCCTCGGTGGGGGTCAGGGTGAGGAACCTGTGAGGCTCAGTTCCCCGGGCTGAGCCAGTACTCAGTCGATGGCGACGGCCACTGCTGCAGTCCGCCCCTCAGTGGGATGGACATGGCCAAGGGAAGCCGGGACAACAAGTGGCCTAGCGCGCCCCTGCTCACCCCTCCAGCACACTGGAGGCCAGCCCGGGCCTCTTCTGAAACCCCACTTTGCTGCCCTGTGGATGTGGCCTCTTTTTGTCCCACGGAAACAGATGGTCATGAGGCTGAGCTCCATGGAGACAGAGCCCTGGGCCCCAGCCAAGGGAGGAGATAAGGTGCCCATAGATGATGCTCGCAGGATGCCCGCCATGCACAAGCCCAGGAGGGCCAGGTGGCCCCCGCCTCTCTCTGCTGGGCAATTGCCAAACAGAGCGGCAGCTCAAGGCCAAGGAGGAGAACCGGTCCTCCACCCAGCCACACACACAGGTGTGCTGCCTTCGTCCTCATTACCAACACAGGCCCCGCCCCCTGTTCCTAGATACCAGAGCATGGAAATGTCCTCATGCCACTGGACACGGTGACAGCTGTCCCCCACCTCCCAGAGGGTGTCCCGTCCTGCTCAGGACACACAGCAGGAAGACAGCAATGACCCCGCCTCTCTTCCTCCCAATGCTGCTGCTCTCAACCACCAGAGCCCCCCACCCCCAGGATGGTCCCCACATCCCTGGGTACCTGCTCTCCTTCCTGGTCCAAACCACAGGGATACTGAGGGCCAGCCATGCGCCAGCACTCAGGGAGCCTCAGAGACCCTTGCTCTTGGTGGTTGGAGAGCTGGTGTCCTAGAGTCTGATGGATGGCCATTGAGCCTAAGGAGGAGCCAACAGCCCAGGGCACTCCCTGCCGTGTTTTTATTGTGGTGTTTGTGATGTTGGCTTCACTAGTTTGCAGACCATGGATGAGTTCATGGCAGGTGCTCCTGGAGAGCAGGGACTGCGCCTGTCCCCTCTGAATCCCTGTGGCCTGAGCCACAGTGTGGTGCAGAACAGGGCCAGAGGCCATATTTGTGAATGAGCATGTGCCTAGACAGACAGATGAATGGATGCATGGACAGAGGGATGGATGGGTATGTGGGTGGATAGATGGAATGAAGGAAGAGAGAAAAGAAAGGAGGGAAGGATCTAGGGAGAGAAGGAGGAGGGAGGGAGGGGGAGAGGGAAGAAAGAGGAGGAGAGGGAAGAAAGGGGAGGAGTGGGTGGGTGGCCAGGTGGAGGATGGTCCATCAGCGACCATGGAGGAAGTCTGCCAGGAGCCAAGACCATAAGCAACTTTTTACAAGATACCCTGATGAAAAGGTGCAGGGTGTGGTGAAAACAGCAGATGTTGAGCCACAGGGCATTGTGACCTTCGAATTGAAATTACCATCTGAAAGCGGTTGTCAGGGTTACAGGAGGAGCTGAAGACTTCTGAAAAGTCCCTGGCCCATGTGACATTTTTGCCCCGCCCCTCTCCCTCCATGAGTATTTAAGCTACAGCAAAACATTAAAGACTTTGGAGCTTGATCAGACAGCCTGTCTTGCTCTCATCCTTCGTGTCTCTTGTCTCTCTCTCATTCATTCGCCCCTACTCTAGGTCCCTGTTGAACAGCCCTTCGGGCCGGGGCAGAAGTTGGCTTCTCCACACAGATAGTGGGGGTCTGACTGTCCTGCCACATCCTGTTCCTCTGGAGAAAGCCTGGGGATGAAGCACTTCAGCTGCCTTTTCCTGGACATGCGCAAAGGGAAGGCAGAACGTACCCAGCCCCCTCCAGAAAGCCTCTCCAGAGAAGAGAAAATGACAAGCTGGAGCGGGGCTGGCAAATTCTGACGGTAGCCAAATCCAGCCGCTGCCTATATTTGTAAATAAAACTTTATGGGAACACAGCTGCCTCGGCTTGCCTCCAGGTCGGCCCTGGATGCTTCGGAGCTACAGAGGCTGAGTCTCTGTAACAGAGACCTTATGGCCCAGGAAACCTGAAATCCCTACTAACTAACGGGCCCTTTGGGAGAGGACATTGGCCACGGGGCCCCGGGCCATACCCCAATGGTCTTTCTCACACGTCTGCTGGAGAAATGATGGAGGCTAAGGAGGCCCAGGGGCTGGGATTTAGCTCAGTTGGTAGAGCGCTGCTCTGCAGTCTCTGAGGTCCGGAGTTCAATTCCCAGCACCGCAAAAATGGGAGAAGGACCTGGCAATCCATTCCCAAGGCAATCCCAAAACAGTCAGCCATTGAAAACCCTATGAGGGTCGCTATGAGTCGGCCACGACTGGACGGCACTTAACAACAACAAGGAGGCCCAGAATAGCCAGTGATGACCAGCATGAAACGCTTTGGGAGGGGTGGTTTCGAAAGAGCGGGACGGCTTTGGATGAAACAGGGGCCTGGGTTCTCATCCGGGACCTGCCACTCTGGATAAATTACTCAGCCTGCTTCAGACTCGTCTGGAAAATGACAACAGCAATTCCTACCAAATGGCACCTCTTGGAGAGGGCTTTCCTGGCCATGATATCATTTGGCTCGCCTTGTTCTTTTTTAAACAGCCCTGTTGAGAGACAGCCCACCTGCCATACAATTCTCCCTTCAAAGCATACAATTCGTGATGTGTACGTATCCACGGAATCGCTCAGTCCCCACCGTAATAAAGTTTAGGATATTTAAAATGATTTTAAAATTGTTTCTTACATTAACATTATCCTTAAAAATACATATAGCATAAAAATTTACTGTTTTTAATGAAACCCATTAAGTTGCACACTAAAAATTACTAGTAAAATAAAATGACTAGGGAAAAAATGACCATTTTAAACATTCTGAAGTCTAAAGTTAAGTGTCGCTAAGTATATTTACATTGTAGTATGACCATCACTGCATGACTCTTTTTATTCTACTTTATTATATTTTTAATAGCACTTATATCTATCTAAAATAATATCCTTGCCCATGTTTTATTTTAAAATTCTCTCCCATGTAAGCTTCATGTGGGTAAGACTTTGGTTTATTCATTTTATCCTTAATCCTTGGAAGAGCATTGGGGGCATGGCAGATATCAGTAACTATTTGAACACACGAGTGGAAGATGACCTCAGTGTACTGTGTCCATTACTGGGCACACGAGAGGCTTTATGGAAAGGGTTGGCCTGGAACCTGGTGCGCTGTAGCCAGCCCCAGGCAGACAGCTCTCACCCCAACAGAATAGGACCAATGCCTTCTATGCCCACCCCAGACTGGTGGGCACAGATCTGTAACTAGTAGTGTCTTTGGATACAGTCATTCCTGTGGGTGGGCTCTTTTACTTCTTCTGGATCCTTCTTCCTGGGACCTAGCAAGAGGGCTGGGTGCTGGTAGGTCCCTAAGCAGGATGGTGACCGAGGTGTCAAGCGTAGACCCTCCCAAACCTGGGGAAGGAGGTGGTACCTCTGTCCCTCCTACAGCTGTCCAGGGAAACAGAACCAATACAAGCTATCGATGTCTTTATTGGGAGAAGGATGTGGCAATCCACTCCCGAGGCAATCCTGAAACAGTCAGCCATTGAAAACCCTATGAGGGTCACTATGAGTCGGATATGACTCCACGGCACCTAACAACAACAACAACATATGTCTTTATGGCTGGTAGAGTGCTGCTTTGTACTCTCTGAGGCCCTGAGTTCAATCCCCAGCGCCCCATAAGCAGGAGAAGGACCTGGCGGCCCACTCATAGAACAACCTGCCATGGAAAACCCTATGAACAGCAGACAGGCATTGACAGTTCCTGGCATGGCACGGTGTCGGGTAGTATTCCATCCTGTTGTACACAGGGTTGCAGACTCACTTTGACAGCACTTCATAACCACAACAATATATGTACAAGAGACAGAGGGATTGATTTTGCCAGGTGCTGTGGCACACGCCTGTAATCCCGCAGCTCGAGAGGCAGCGGCAGGAGGATTGCAAGTTCGAGACCAGAGGCAGTCTGTGTAATTTAGTGAGACCCTGTCTTAAAAAGTAAAAAAAAATGGGCCGAGGGTGCAGCTCAGTGGTCTAGCACTTGTAGAGCATGCAAGTGTGAGGCCCTGGGTTCAACCCCCAGTACCCCCTCCCCCACCACACACAAGAGGGATTTATTTTAAAGAACTGGTCCACATGAAGGATTGTGGGGGCTGCTGACAATCTCCAGATTTGTAGGGCAGACAGGCAGCCTGGAAATGTGGGTAGCAGTCGATGGCACAGCCTTGAGTGCAAATTCCAGGGCAGCAGGCTGGAGACTTGGGCGGGCTTTCTAGGCTGCAATCTGGAGGCGGAATTCCTTTGCTGCTGGAGGCAGACTGTGCTCCAGAAGCCTCCGGCTGGCTGGATGAGGCCCACCCACACTCTGGAAGGTCACCCGCTTCAGTCAGAGTCCACGGATTTAAATGGTAAGCTCATCCGCAGCGCACCCTCTCCAAAATGCCTAGACTGGGGCTTGAGCAAAATCTGGGCACCAAGGCCAGATCAAGCTGACAGGTGAAAGGCACCATCACAGCCCCCACGGCACATGCCCTGTCTCACCTGCTTGCAGGAGCAGAGGGCAGTGCGACCGTCTGGACGGACACCTGGCAAAGGCTGCAGCGAGGACACAGGGCCTATGTGCCCGTCTTCGTCACAAGGTGACAGCTCAGCTGGGCTGGCTCCGTCCAGGCCCCATGGACCTTCCGGCTGACCTCAGACTCGCCACCCTTCTGCTCGCTGAGCTGCCACCATCTGCGGCAGCTGTTGCCCAGAGACGGCCAGTCACGGGCCATCGCCCTGCAGCCATTTATTAGGACGGCTTCTGCAGCCTCGGGAACAAAAGCCAGATGGAAGGAACGGCTCCAGGCCGCTGTCATTCTGTTCCTGCCTGGGTGGGACCTGGGGCTGTCACCCAAAGGAAGACAGAGAGGGCTTGGGCTCCTGGGCCACTTGAGAGGACGGGAGGGAGACAGCCACAAGGGCTGTCCGAGCCGGCCCCGCCTTTGGCTCTGGGAGCCTTGTGGGCGGGGCTCTCTGGGGACTTGCCCAGCTGTCCCCACGGTCAGACACAAAGCCATGGCTGCCTGCCTGGCTCCTCACCCGGCCTTGCTGGCTTGTCTCTCTCCTTTCATTTCCAACAGACCCCCCGAACCCCTTCAACATTCTCATGTTGTTTCTATAACAAGCCCCATGCCCTCTCCTCTCCACTAAGTGTTCCTGGCCCCAAGCACACATTGACATCCTCAGGGGAGGACAGTTGTGCCTCAGGGCCCTTGCTCTGCTCTCATGGGACGGCCGAAGAGGCCGCCTCTGCCCACAGGTGCTCCCTTTCACTCCAAGTCAATTCACCTGCTCCTTTATTTATTTTTCCTCTTCAGTACTGGGGGTTGAACCCAGGGCCTGACCCATGCTAAGCAAATGCTCTACCACTGAGCTGCACGCTCAGCCCCCTTTTTATTTTTACTGTTTTCATTTTGAGACAGGGTTTTACTAGGTTGCACAGGGACTCTCGATCCAGTCTTCCTGCCGCACCCTTCCACGTCACTGGGATGACAGGTGTATGCCGCCAGGCCCAGCTTACCTGTTCATTCTAACAAGGGCTCCAGGGGTATGTGGGGAGCGTGGGCGCCTGGCCAAGGAGTGCAGGCTCTGCCTGGTGAGCACCCTATGCATTGTGCAGCCCCAGCCACCAGAGGGAGCTATTTGACCCGACTGTGGCTCCCCTGGGGCCATTGGCCAGCGCCCTCTTGGACCACCCTCCTCCCAAGATCTCCCGCCGAATATCAGCGCAAGTGGGCAACAGCCAGGCCGAGGGCAGAAGCGGCTGTGCCAGAGGAGGAGTCCGGGCCATTGTTGTTTGCACTGTCACGGGATAACCAGTGAAAAATAAAATTGCAGTTGCTCAGCAAAGGGCTGCTTCTTGGGCAGGGAAGCCCGGTGTGGGAGGCGCTGAGCCCGTGGTTACATTTTAATTAGTTCGATAAATAATTATGCCTCAGAGACGCCCAATCTGCCTCCCAGGCTCTCTTCCCCACACCAATAGATTCCTCTTGTTTAACACCTTTTACTTATTACACAAACCTGCGACTAAGACGCCGGACTCGCCGCAACTTGTTTCCAGCCTTATCTGTAAACACGTCGGCCTCTATGGATGGCAAAATCCCTGTGCTGTGGGCTCCACCGGGGAGGACACACGTGTGAGTGCTGTTTGCCTGTCCTCCCTCAATGAAAATCCCAGCCAGAAAGCCAGGCTTTGGTTTTCTCCCCACAGTGAGATGTGTAGGACCCTCAGACACAGGCCCATCTTCTTCCTCAAAGCACCCGGGAGCCTCAAGTTGGGGCCCTGCTCCAAGGCCTCGGGCCGGGAGGCTGTGACATGTAGAGCTGAGTGCTCAGCTGTTCTGACAGGCACCTCAGAACCCCGGCGGGGGGCTGCTGGGTAAACTGCTATTTGCCGTCAAGTCGGTATCCGACTCATAGCGACCCTCATAAGGGTTTTCAATGGCTGACTGTTTCGGGATTGCCTTGGGAGTGGATTGCCAGGTCCTTCTCCCATTTTTGCAGTGCTGGGAATTGAACTCGGGACCCCAGAGACTGTAGCGCAGCGCTCTACCAACTGAGCTAAATCCCAGCCCGATAAGAAAGGGCTACCTGTGAATTTCACTCCTGGGAAGCAGAGTCCTTTTGCTCCCAAAGATATGGATTCCCAAGCATGGCACTCCTCATCCCCCCGCTTTGCACAAAGAGTCTGAGATCCCACTTGTAGGAACTTAATGGAAACTTTCCCAGAAAAATCCAAACAGACCCCTGCAAGGGTGGCCCTGGGTTCCGACTTGCTCAGCTGTGGTGCGGACGCTAGACGATCCTTCTCCACAGCACACGAGGTAGCTCCAATCATGGCGGGCATGTCTCAGAGCCTGCATTCAGTTTAAAAAATGATTTGTCCTAAAGGGAGCCATGGGCTGGGGCTTAGCCCAGTTGGTAGCATGCCACTCCACATGCTCTGAGGCCCTGGGTTCGATCCCCAGCACCACAAAAACGGGAGAAGGATGTGGCAGCCCACTCCTGACACAATCTGCCATTGAAAACCCTAGGAGGGTCACTGTGAGTTGAACCTAACAAGTCCTGCAAAGGAGGCCATATGAACTTCAGCAGGCAGATTCACGAAGTTAAACTGTCTGTAGGTGGGCGGCGAGCCCCTCATAAGTCGTACTACGGCACGTTAGTCAGGAACTGAGATACCGCGCTCGCCCCACTCCAGATACCAGGTGAGGATTCCTGATGATTGCTTGCAGAGCAGCTGGTTTTATGGCCTGCCAGGGCTGGATCCGAGGCTCTGCTCCTCCTCATTTGCACACCACATCACAGCCAAGGAAAAGGCCAAAGGGAAAACATCCAACGCTCAGCCTCCTCTGTCTCCCCCGCCAGCTTCAGGTCATTATAAGCTAACATCTGGCGAGGGTATTTGTAAGTTGCATCTGTGGCTTTAATTAGGAGTCTCCCGGGAATGCCAGGGGAAGAACAAAAGAGACGTGCCCAGGGGACAATGAAAACATGGGCAGTTGCACCAAGCCACAGACCCAGAAGTTGCCTTGTCCCGATTTTATGACACCATGTGATCAGCTGTGACGTAGAGCCCTTTGCACAGAGGATCTTAATGCCAGCTGCATGCTGCGATAGGCAGAAATGCCCTTTCCGCACCACCAAGAACCTGTCGCGTCCTGAAAGTGGCTTCTGTGCTTTAGGATCCAAGCAAGGTTGCCACTTAGGCAGCTGCAGAAACTAAAACTGTCCTTAAGATGGTGACTGCCTGCAGCGGTAGCCCAGTGGCATTCGATCCCGTCAGATCCCGGAAGCTAAGCAGGGTCGGGCCTGGTTAGTACCTGGATGGGAGACCGCCTGGAAACACCAGAAGCTGTAGGCTTGGGAGAAGGACCTGGCAACCCCCTCCCAAAAATCAATCTGCCATTGAAAACCCTATGAACAGCAGAGAAGCACTGACAATAGTGTTTCCCCTGTTGTACAGAGGGTCTCTATGAGTCGGATACTGACTCGACGGCACCTAACAACAACAACAACAAGATGGTGACTAGGAGTTGAGGTCACCTTTGCACTCCCTTCCCAAGAGTATCGGTGACAGGGACCAGCTGAGGACTATTCTGCCATGCCAGGGAGGCTGATTTTTTTTTTTTCCTTTTCTTTTCCATAGGGACAATGCTTGAATGGCACCTCATTATATAAAACAGATTTTCCTTTCTATGTAGACCAATGAGATCACATATTCTTCTCAGACTTTTTCATTTCTTCCAGGGATGTTTGAGATCTAAAGCGCTATTTAAAAGTCCGTGAACTCACAGGGATGTATATTTAAAACCCGAATAAAAATGGCCTCTCCTGTCCTTGACGCTTGCCCAGCTAAGCAGACTGAGGCACAGAGAAGACCGGCAGCCCAAAGAGGCAGGCACACCATTTGGCTGTTCCCATCCCCGCCTCCTTCCTTGATGAATGCAAGTAATAATAATAAAGAGAATTCCTCCATTTCGCTGGAATGCCCATTAAAATGTAAACACAGAGAGAGGATTTTGAGTAGGCTACAAAAATGCTTTATTCAGGAGACGGCAAAAGGCAAAGCAAATCTAACATTGGTTTTTAAACCTCTTGCGTGGTATGTAAATATGCCGGCTCGCTGTTCCTAAGAGGCACCTGGAAAGTGTGTGTATTTATGGGAAGACCTCTAATGTGGTGTCAGGGTGCTGTCAAGACCCTTGTAAAAATGCAGGTCTGGTCTTTTCCTTTGATAGTTACCTACCTGGGTCACACACAAAGTTCTGGATGTCTGCGGCTGCGCACAACAGGAACCTACAGTCTTTCTCACTGACGAGAAAGGCCCCCTACTGGGGTCTCCCAGGGAAAGGGCATTCCAGAGCAGGGGAATGACATGTTCTGTCTGTGACCCCCCCATGAGGGTTTTCACCAGGCGTAACCTCCTATGAAGGGACATCTACACCATCATTGTCATTTAACGAGGGATCCAGAGTTGGATCAGACTCGGCCATGGGTCTCTTCCTTGCTGGCAGGAACGATGGGCACAAGAATTTACACCAATTTCAGGATGAGGCAACCTGGAGCCAAGCTCCGCAGGGAGGCTGGGCATTACCCACCAGTGGAGTGGTCCTCTAACATATTTGCCACCCCCGTCTGAGACCTGAGAGGAGGTACCAGCACGTCCCTACCCATCAGTTCGGCTCCTGAGTGGCTGTCATCACTGGTGACCCACTGCTAGTTGTTGTTAGGTGCTGTCGAGTCGGTTTCCAACTCATAGCAACCCTCATAAGGTTTTCAATGGCTGACTGTTTCAGGATTGCCTTGGGAGTGGATTGCCAGGTCCTTCTCCCATTTTTGCGGTGCTGGGAATCGAACTCTGGACCTCAGAGACTACTAACTGAGCTAAATCCCATCCCTGACCCACTCCTAGAGGGAAGGGAAATCCCACGGCTCGTGCCATGAGGATGAACATGGAGAGAGATGGGCACGAACTGAGAGGGGACAGAGTAGGGAGCTCTTCGTACCTGCCCTGTCTTGTGAAGTCTCCTCCTTCCAAGTATCCATCAGTGCACAGTCCTGAAGGGTGGCCACCTCGGTAGGTAGAGCTAAGGCTGCCACAGTCCTCAGGCAGTCCACCGTAAACTTAGAATGCATGGCATAGGCTCACCCTGCATATCTTGGTGGGGTAGGCTCAGGCTCCATGCAACCAAAGAGGCTTACAAGCCTAACAGGTCTTGCATGTGGCGTGTGTGTGTGTGTGTGTGTGTGTGTGTGTGTGTGTGTGTGTGTGTGTGTCTAGGGATCTCTGCATATTTATACAATCTGCGAGTATATTCTTTATTTTTACTGCCTGCTCTGCTCAGGCTACAGACAGCACTAAGATCATCAGCAGCCTCTAAATTATAGATCAGCTCTCCACGTACACTGTGCCACTCATTAGCCACATCATCCCAAAGCTCTGAGCCACGATAAATTAAGTAGCACAATAGCTGTGGGGAAATTAGGTGAATAATTCTTGCATTAAACGGAAGACTTTGGGATGCTTCTGGCTTCTTCCGGGCTACTCCTAGGACAATTCAGAGCCAGGAACAGACAACAGGCAGGACTCGCCATTCCAAGGGTCCCATTCGTCAGAGTGAGTTAGGTGTGGTTTACATTAAAAATAGAACAGGCTCCCGCAAACAGACTTGTATTTATATAGAATGTTACGACAACTGTCGTTCTACATTAGTCAGAGGAATCCCATGGGACTGGTGTAAGTATTAAATGTGGCAATTTTTTTTGTTTGTTTACTGACACAACATAATAAAAAGAACACAGCCTCTCGGATGACATTCTGGATGATTTTTTTCCCCTCTTTCCCTGAAGTCATTCATAAAATAAACATGTGCTCCCCATCCTGGCTGGCCTTGTTTATGAGGATCTCCTGACAGTGTGCTGTGAATGATGTCCCCCCGCCCCGGGAGGCCCCTTCTCTGCAGTTCCCACTCAAGGTCCAGCTCCTTTCTTCCCACTTACTCCAAACAGCAAGCCTCATCCCGGAGCTCCTCCTGACCAGGGGAGTAAGGATGGAATTACGGGGGTTCAGGAGAGACATTTACATAGGGGGGAAAGCCAGCCTTCTGAAGCATAGGTAGGGGGGCCTCTCCATCTCACATCCCAGGTAGCTTTCCACGTGCTTCTTGCTGCCCAAATATGGAGACCCCCAAAGAGCTCCGTGGAGCACTCAAAACAAGACGGGAGGGGTGAGGGCTAAGTCAGCTGCTCAGATGGAGTCCACAGCTCTCCCTGGCTGGCCTCCACTTCCTCCCAGTCCAGTGCAGGCAAGAAGGGCAAAGAGGCAGGTACCAAGGGCAAGTGCTGACCCCACAGAGAGGTCACCGCTGGTCCTGATGGACCCGTGGTTCTGAGTAGCCAAGGTCCTCGGAGGACAGTGTGGAGAGGCACAAAACCCTCCAGCAATCTATGTTGCCACGAGATCTGCTTAACTGGGCAGCATGGTCTTCCAGAAGTGACTGCACCCATGACGCTGTTGCTTTGGTGGCCTGTGACACATGCGCCACTTGTGTCCTTGCGTTTTCAAAGTTACCCAGTTTTCACTCACATGCAGTGAATACTGGCTGATGTTGCTCACGTAACTGAAGCTCTTCGAGACCTTCATTTTGCAGAAGGGCTCCTAAGACCTGCCTGCCTGAGGACTGTGGCGGCCTTAGCTGTACCTACCGAGCCAGCCAGGGCCCACCGCTTGCATTCCTCTGAAACTCTGTCATGGGGCCCGAGTGAGTTCAACTCTCACCTCAGGAACCCAAAACAGCCACAGCCCCCCCAAAACCCTGTGGTGCAGCCTCAGCCTTACTCTGGTGGGTAGTTGTGACCGTGACATCTGGCTGAAGGATGAATGCAGCTTCCGCAGGCCAGCCTGTGCTGCCACAGGCGGTCATCGTGTCGGAGAGAAATAATAAGCACAGGAAACCTCCTTGGCATTTAATGTTTTTCCTGCCTCATATAAATTAGCCAATTGGTGCAAATAAATAGGGTTGAATAACTGACTCCTATTTTCTAGCACACATTCTCTTGTCCTGGGTAACATCTTCATTCATAATGCAGATAAATGAGACAGGTGTCATCTTGCATTTGCAATGAATTATCATATTAGGTAGGGCAACATGCCCAATCCTGTTGGGGTACACTCAAGGCTCACATAAGACCCCACTGGTTCATCACTTGCTCTCAACTCACATCCGGGTCTGGAAGGATCCTCAGGAGAGAGTTCAAGCTTCATTTCCCAGCCAATAGGAGAGACAGACCATGTCTCTTCCCCATGCCGACCAATCACAGATACACACACACACTCAATCACACACATAATCACGCACACACACACCCAATCACACACATAATCACACACACACACACACACACACACACACACACACACACACACACATGCACACACACAGAAATTATGTGAAACCACCTTTCCTGGCTGGTCAGTAGTCAGCTTTCAGGGGAGGATAAAACTCTGCGTCTGTCCAGCTATCAGATCTGAGATTCTAGACACAGGAGATCATCCACAGGAAAAGCTTTAAAAGGAGTTTTCCAACTCAGAAGAAGAAAGACCAAGAGCAAAACTTTTTGGGTCAAAGGTGGGACAATTTGTGACCACAAAGTGCCAAAATTTTAAAAGCACAACCTTAGATATTCTCGGTTCTAAATCTGGTTTCGAATTTTGAAATTTCTTCCCCCAAGAGAAAAAGGTCTTACATGAAGGGAAAAAAATGATTAATTATGAATATAGCTGCAATGCCCTAATAGAAAAAATAGTAAATTTAATTATTTAGAAAACATTTAGCCACAGTTCATGTTCATCTAGGGAAGGAAAATGTAAAACCCTGACATAACTAGAAATTACACTATGTTATTAGTTTAGAGGGCAGGACTCTCTTCTAAGATGTTACTTCTACCCCTTTGACATAACAAACACTTCTGTACCTCAAGGAAGGGAAGATGATCACACCCTTGGATTTGTAAGGGAAGATTACGAAAGAATGGAGAGAGATACCTTCCTTCGAAGAGCTTGGTGTTGAAACAAACTGGGCTCCCCATGTAAGATGGTAGATTAGAGGTTAGAGGCAGCCTCTGTGTGAGGCAGTAAAACAGGAATCAGAACAGGAAGGAGTGGACTCCATTCAAGAGAGAAAAATTGGAAAAGCACACACATCACAAAGGAGGTTGTAGGATAGTCTCAGAGCGCAGAAGGAGGCTGGGCAGCCAGAGGGAGTGAGCTGGACACATCTCCAGCCATGGAGTCCCATTGGGGGACGAGATCCAGAGTCCTCACCCCAAAAGTATGCCAGACAGCCCTAGCAGGCAGATGGAAGTCCCACAAGACAAGCCCACAATCCTTAAAGCCCTTGGATCAATTTGGGGGATCTGGTGAGACAGTGGCTCTTCCTGGCTGGGGTTGGGGGTCAGTATTGGAGAAGAGATTAATTTTGCCATGCTCCATATCTCAGACATATTTCAAGTCCTACAAGTACACAATTTTCAGCCCGGATTGTTATACCCAGCAAAGTTATCATTTAAAATTGATGGAGAAATAAAGACCTTCCAGGACAAGAACACTCTAAAGAAGTTCATGACCCTCAAGCCTGCACTGCAGAAGATATTTGAAGGAATCCCAAACACACAGGAGGAAGAAAAACAATCTCAATTATAAGAATACAGGGAAGAAACTTTATGAGAGGCACAGATGGACTAAGGAGAACTAGGAAAGAATCAATTCTGTCTAGCTCAAAAAACCAGCAAACCTCGAATATGAATGAGGGAGAATGGAAAGAATAAGTAGCATGCAAAGCAACCAGGAAAGCACCCAACACAATTACAAGAATCAGCAAAGCCCTTCCAGTAATAACCCTGAACATAAATGGTCTGTGCTCTCCAATTAAAACAAATAGCCTAGAAGATTGGATTAAAAACCAAGATCCAACAATTTGTTGTCTGCAAGAAACACATCTCACTGGCAAGAACACTTGCAGAATGAAAACTGATATGCCAGTCAAGTGGAACCACACCCCCCAAAAAGGCAAAATTGTTGTTAGGTGTCATCGAGTCAGGTCCAACTCATAGTGACCCTATGTAAAACAGAATGAAACACTACCCAACATGTGCCATGCACACAATCTTTTTATGTTTGAGCCTACTGTTGCAGCCACTGTGTTTCTTCTCACTTCAAGTCATGACCCATCAGGAAATGGAGGTCCCAGGGGCTTTCCTCCATTCCTATTATTAAGGTCAACTCTACTTTGAGGAGACAACTCTTCTCCAGTCATCTTTTGTATGCCTTCCAGCCTGGGGGACTCATTCTCTGGCAGTACATTTGACAGTGCTTCTCTGCTGTTCATAGGGTTTTCTATGGCTAATTATTTTAGGAGTGTTGGGCATGGCACAGGGTGAGAGAGTATTTCAGTCTTTTGTACAAAGGGTCATTATGAGTTGGGCCTGACTCGATGGCACCTAACAACAACAATTATTTCAGGAGGGGGCTGCCAGTTCCCTCTCCTTAGTTTGTCTTAGTCTGGAAGCTCAGCTGAAATCTGTCCACCATACATAGCCCTGCTGGTATCTGAAATACTGGTGGCATAGCTTTCAGGATCAGAGCAACACACAAGCCCCCACAGCACAGCAATCTGACAGACACATGGGGGAAAAGGAGGAGTTGCTATCCTTATATCAGACAAATTATATGTCAAGGTAAAACTAGTCAGAAAAGATAAAGAAGGTCATACATATTAATGAGGGAACACTCAACAAGAAGATTTAACAATTGTAAATGATATCAACTCAACATCGGCACACCAAATTTCATAAAACAAAAACTATTTGACATAAAAGGACAGACAGGCACAAATACAATAATAGTGAGTAACTCCCAATACCCTACTCTCATCAACAGACAGAACATTCATCAAAAAATCAACATAGAAACTTCAGAATTAAACACCATAATGGATCAAATGGACTTAATAAACATCTACAGAACATTTCACGCAAAAGCTACAGAATACACATTCCTCTTGGCAGTCCATGAAAACTTTCTCTAAAATAGATCACTCTTTAGGCCATAAATCAAGTCTTAACAAGTACAGAAGAATAGGAATAATTTAATGCATCTTATTAGACCATAATGGAATAAAACTAGAAGTCAACAACAAAAGGAATTACAGAAACTGTACAGAGACATGGGGATTGAACAATACACTCTCAAATGATCAGTGGATCCTTGAAGAAAGCAGGAAGTAAATTTAAAAATTCCTAGAATCCAATGAAAATGAAAACACAACCCACCAGAACCACAGCAAAAGCAGTTCTAAGAAGGACTTTTATAGCTCTGAGTGCCTGCATTAAAAAATCAGCAAAGTCCCAAATAAATGACTTAACCATAGGGGCTCAGAAAAATAAGAACAAACAAAACCCCAAATCAGTAAATAGAAAGAAATAATAAAGATTATTGTTGTTGTTGTTAGGTGCTGTCGAGTCAGTATCCGACTCATAGTGACCCTACTACAACAGGGGAAAGACTATTGTCAGTGCTTCTCTGCTATTCACAGGGTTTTCAATGACAGATTGATTTTTGGAGGTGGGTTGCTGGGTCCGTCTCCCAAGCCTACAGTACCTGGTGTTCCCAGACGTCCTCCCATCCAAGTACTAACCAGGTCCAACTCTGCTTAGTTTCCGAGACCTGATGAGATCGGATACCACAGGGCTAACGCTGCAAGCAATAAAGATTAGAGCATAAATTAATGAAATGGAGACTAAAAAAGGAATTGCAGAAACAAGAAGCTGTTTCTTTGACAAGATAAACAAGATTGACAAACCTTGGCCACACTAACCCAAAGAAAGGGAGAAAAGACTCATACTAATAAAATTAGAGATGAAAAAGGGGACATTAAAATAGATACCAGTGAAATCCAGAGAATCATTAGGCAATACTTTGAAAACTTGCATTTCAAAAAACTGGAAAACTTAGATGAGATAGATAAATTCCTAGGCACATATGACCTACCAAAATTAAAGCAAGAAGATATAAACAACTTAAATAGACATATAATGGGCAATGAGATTGAAGCAATAATAAAGAGACTTCCAACACAGAAAACCCCAAGACTGGATGGATTCACAGCTGAATTCTACACGACCTTTAAAGAAGAATTAATACTAATGCTCCTCAAACTATTCCATAAAACATAAGTGGAAGGAACACTACCCAACACATTCTGTGAAGCCAATATTGCCCTGATATCAAAACCAAAGCACACAACAAAGAGAAAATTACAGACCAATTTTCTTGAGGAACATACATGAAAAAACCCTTAATAAAATACTTGTAAATTGACTTCAACAACACATGAAAAAGATCATGTACTATGATCAACTTGGTTTCTTTCCAGGGATGAAAGGGTGGTTCAACATACACAAGACAATAAGTGTAATAGAGCACATAAATAGACTCAGAGACAGAAATCGCATGATCATCTCAGCCGATACAGAAATGCCCTTTGACAAAATTCAATATCCTTTCACGATAAAAGCTCTGAAGAAACTAAGAATTGAAGGAACATCCACAATATAATTAGGAAATATATGAAAAACCTACAGCCAACATCATACGAAATGGGGAGAACTGAAAGCATTTCCTTTAAATCAGGAATGAGACAAGGGCATCCACTGTCTCCACTGCTATTCAATGTAGGAATTGAACTCTTAGCTATAGCAATAAGGCAAGAGAAAGAAATAAAAGAGAGAGAAATCAGAAAGGAAGAAGTCAAATTATTCCTATTTGCAGAGGGTATGATCCTATACTTAAAAAGCCCTAAAAATTCCACCAGAAAGCTCTTAGACCTAATTAATACTTTCAGCAAAGTAGCAGGATACAAAATCGACATACAAAAATCAGTAGCTTTTCTATATACCAATAATGACCAGGCCTAGAATGAAACTAGGAAAACAATCCCATTCACAATAGCTTCAAAAAGAATAAAATACCTGCTGGGGTGCGGTGGCACACACCTGTAACCCCACCGGCTTGGCAGGTGGAGGCAGGAGGATCGCAAGTTCGAGACCGGAGGCAGTCTGTGTAACTTAGCAAGAACCTGTCTCAAACAGTAAAAAAATGGGCTGAGGGCACAGCTCAGTGGTCCAGCACTTGCAGAGCATGCAACCCCCAGTACCACACACAAAAAATAAATAAATAAAAAAGAATAAAATATCTAGGAATAAATCTAACCAAGGGTGTGAATGACTTTTACAATGAGAACTTTAAACCACTGAAGAAAGAAATTGAAGAAGACACCAGAAGATGGAAAGATCCCCATGCTCATGGATTGGAAGAATTAATTGTGCAAATGGCCATATTACTGATAGTCTGAAACACCCCAAACAAGCCATGAGTCCTCAGAAAGAAATAAAAGTGAAAACTAGAAAATATAGTGAACTAGGTAGCAATGCAAATGCATTGGGAATGCACCTTAAATAGTTCTATAAAGGAAAACGCACAGAGTTTAAAGGAAGGAAAAAGCACAGAGTTTAAAGGTGTTTTATTAGAGAGGGGGTGAAAAACAGAGTTAAAAACCAGTAAAAAAAGAGTAAACACAGAGGGAAAAACTGAATAAGCATAAAGAAAATAAAAAGAAAGAAACACAAGAACTGAAGTTCGTGCCAAGGAAAATGGGCATTGGCTAGGGTTCGAGGAAGTCAGAAGTTGATTCTTTGACAAGTCTTATTTGACAAATTGGCAGCGATTCTCATAAAAAAGCAAAAGAGGGAATGTAGCTTTAAACCATATGGGGAACAAACCAGACACGTAAGTATGGATCAAATAAGGATTAAAAAGATACGAGAAAGTTAAAAATACAATTTACAAACTAGTTCAAAAACCTAGATGAAACAGACAAACTACTAGAAGAAAATGTGGCTGAGAATAGAAAGTAGCTGAAGCATTTCATATCCCCACCAGGAGTTTGAGACTTTGGGTTGGGATGATGGAACTGGGTAGCAATTGATACTGATGTTCTGTCTAAGAAGTGGGCAAACAACTGCCCACAGGAGGCATCCTGCTATAATAAATAAAGTTTTATTGGAACACAGCCACACCCATTCAATTGGATATCATTCACAGCTGTTTTCTACAAGGGCAGAGTTCAGGAGCTACAGCAGAGACTATATGTCCAGCACGCCTCAAATATTTGCTGTTTCTTAAAAAAAATTGCTGAACGCTGCTCTATAGAAAGATAAGAAACTGCATATGGCAAATGATAGGCAACTGAAAGCTAGATGTAGAGTCCAGAGCTCCTTTGCTTGCAGGGCCCATAAAACCCCAGACCACGCCTACCACCTAATAGCTGAGTAGCTGAAATGCAACTCAGGTTAGAAATATGACCAATGCAGGTTTGTTATGCCAAGGTCAGGGACTGGGCTGGGAATTTTGGAACTCTGACACATGGGATGGAGACATCTGAGCAAATGTCCTCCATGATTCTGACTTCCCCAGAGCTTCCTTTGAATCTTCCAAGGCTGCACAGGTACCCACTCCTCCCTTGTAAGAGCTGGCACCCCCTTGTCCTGGGGACAGGGCTGCAGCTGGGCCCTTCAGAATAACTGGCTCCTCAACTGTGAATGTTCCCACTTCTCCTGCTGAACACTGGGCCTATACCTAGACTCAAGTAGCAGCATGGCCCAGGGTGGGGGGATTGTGCTGGGCCGGATAAGGGAGGAAAGGGACTCTACCCCAAGGTGGCTCCAAGTATTAGCCAACACATACTGCCCAGATGGAGGCCGTGAGAGGACAAATTCTGAGGGTGCTCTGTCAAAGGGGCCTGATCCTAACGCTGGGTGGTGAAGAAGTTGTTGGATCTAACAAAGTGGCAAGGCCCCCTGGAGCTGGGGTAAACTCTCTTCTGGGATGGTCCCTAAAAAATGCACAAACAGAATCAAGAGCCAAAAGGGCCTTGGCAAGAAACAGAGAAAGAGATTAAAGGGCCCAGGAAACTGCTCGCTAGAATGGATCCACCATGCAAAGCCAGGACACCTGCCGATGAGTGCATTCCATGGGACAGACAGCAGGGCACGCTGTGCCAACATCATAAGGAATGTGCCCAGCATCACTAAGAAGTCCTTGGTGACTTCCTTTGTGGGCCAGGCCTGGGGCCTGATGGAAGAGAGGACAGCAGAGAAGCTGGCTTGCAGGTTGCCCTGGGATGACAGGAACCCACAGCAGCAGAAGCCAGGGCTTCACCACCAAAAGTCAGGGTCCCGGTTACTGAAATGAACACCGAGGTCAGAGTGCCAGCCAAAGAG
This sequence comes from Pedetes capensis, assembly GCA_007922755.1. NCBI lineage: Eukaryota > Metazoa > Chordata > Mammalia > Rodentia > Pedetidae > Pedetes > Pedetes capensis. The sequence continues at coordinate 67,840 of VMDO01006358.1, forward strand.
CTGCTGAGAGCGACAGCGGAGGGCATTAGAACACTGGGCAAGATGGACCAGCAGCTGACAAGCTTGCTCTGCAGCAGGTTGGGGATGGACACCAGGGAGGCAGAGGGCAATCATCCTAATAAAAGTTCATGATCCCTTAACCAATCGCTGGACTCAAGTCAATTTTTAGACCTGGAATGCACTGGAAGAAGAGATGGTCTGGTGCCTGAGAGGAAGGACCCTGCAACTACACAGTAAGTATATGCCAGGGGTGATTCCACAACTTCTCCCCCAGAGGGCCTACCGCCATTTATTTGGGGATCTGTGTACTTGGGAATAGAGATATTTTGAGGACTGTTGGATGCAGATTTCAAGCTGATATTGAGACTCTGATACCCGGAGTTTCATCACAGTCCCCTTGTCAGAGTTATTATTGTTGTTAGGTGCTGTCGAGTCATGTCCCACTCACAGTGACCCTCATAGGGTTTTCAATGGCTGATTGTTTGGGGATTGCCTTGGGAGTGGATTACCACATCCTTCTCCCATTTTTGTGGTGCTGGGAATCAAATCCGGGACCTCAGAGACTGCAGAGCAGGACTCTGCCAACTGAGCTAAATCCCAGCCCTGATAATAAATGGAGTCCTAAGCAAAGTCCACTTACAGGGAGTCAATTGAGCCTATGGATCCCCCTGATGGTCATTTCCTGTGTCCTCAATGTAGAATTAGGATTAATCTACTTGGCACTGGATGTAGCCCCTCATTGGGTTCTTGGTCTATGAGGTATTAGCAGGGAGAGACAAGTAGAAGTGTCTGAAATTACTCCTCTCCTCATGCTGGTTAAGGCAGCAAACTCAAAACATCACATCCTTGGAGGATGGGGGAGATGAGGGTCCCCCTTGAGCATATAAAGGGAGCAGGGATGATCTCCACCCCTTCTCCAATTAACTCACCAATGTGACACCTGCAGAAATAAAATGGGTCCTGAAGGATGAGTTTTGATGCCTGAAGACTCCACCAAGAAGCAATCCTGACCAGTCGCACCCAGCCACCAAAGGTCTTCCCTAGAGCACATCACTACAGCCTCAGATACATGGCACATAATGAATGATTTGACAACCGTGCTGTCTTCTATCTCAATAAGGAAAATGTTTCATTCACATGGAACATGTAATATCCATGTACAATGAACAAGTAGAAAATCTGAGCAAATGGAAATAGAAGACAAAGAGCAGGACAAAGATGCCTCTAATCAAAATTTCCATTTGATATTATATTAGAGATCCTAGCCATTGTCATAAAGCAAGAAAAAGAAATTGAGGGCATAAATATCACAAAAGAAGGACTAAAACTTTCATTATTTAGAAATAACATAACATAATTGTCTATGCAGAGAATACACAGGATTCAGGAGATAAGCTATTAGGCTGAATAAATAAATTTAGCAAGGACGCTAGATATAAGGTCATAACACAAAAAATGGATTATATTTTCTATATTAGCAGGCATATGATACAAAATAAAATTTTTAGTATCCCCAAAAAGATCTAGCATAGCATCAAAAACACCAACTTCCTAGGAATGAGTCTGACGAAAGGTTCACAAAGTTGTACACTTTGTAAGTTCACTGAGGGCGAGGACCTTAGGCTCACTACTGAATCTCCCTAGCACTAAGACCCTAGCCTGGTACACGAGAAATGCTTCCTAAGTATTTTTTGAATGAGCGAATATTTATACTCACTATGTTTTACTTCCTCACTAACGTTCCTTTACATGGAGATTCCTTTATATCTCCACGTAATCGCCACATCCTCAGAGAAGCACCCCCTCCCCCTTGCACCAGCAAACTCCAAACATTATATGCTCTCCTAACTTCTCCTTTGAAGTGCCCACCACAGTTACACTTAAGTAATTAATCATGCAGGGGACTGTTCAACATCTCCCTTCCCCACTAGACTCCAGGAGAGCAGGAAACGTACGTGGGGTGAGGAAGAGCCCCAGGGTGCTCCTTGACCGCCTGGCTGAATGGATCAGCGCTGCCTGAAGTCAGTAGGCTTTTGGAGACTCTCCACTGTCACTTTCCACTTAACCAACAGGAGTGACTTCACCCTGCCTTCGTGCTTTCCGTTTCTCCTAGCAGGTACGCCCTCTCTCATCCCCATCCAACCACTCATTCATTCAGCTCATATATGTGGATGAACTGCATGTTCCAGGCCCTGTGGTAGGATCTAGGGCTACAGCAGCGAATATGACATAGGACGGCCAAGAGCTGGCTTTCCTTGGTGGCACACAGGGCCGCTACACAGCAGTGAGGAAGCTCTTGTCTGGTGCAGAGGAGAAGGGCTCTCTCTTTTTACCACATTTTATGTTATTCCCCCAAAATGGCTGAGAAAAAACACTCCTTCTCTCCTATTTGTCACATCCAATCGTCCTCCCCGTGGACTTCCAATTTGGTAGCTCTCTCGCCTGAGTAATCATCGAAGGAAACCCCATTAATACAGCCAGAGCTTGTACTAGCAGTGATTCGTTTAATACCAAGATGGAGGAGGAAAATCAATAATACTTAGCTCTGGTCACATTACATTTTGCTGTAACCAAGGTAAGTGTCTCTCGTAAATATCCCCCCCAAATGCTTGTGAAACTCACTGGGCTTTGTCCCCACCGAGGGCCCTGTTAACTCGCCCATGCTGTGTTTATTCATGCCGACCGACGGCACAAGACAGAGTCCTCACAAACTTAGCACTGAGCAGGCTAGGCAGGCCCCAGGGGACCTTTGTGGCAGATGCAGAAAAACTCCACGTGTCACCTGGTCCTGGCGGCACCTCGTTTCCTGGAGTTGGGACAGTCAGCAATGCAGGGCAACTGTGGGCATATTTAGTGGAACTGAGCCGGTTCCCTGAGCAGCTGTGAGTTCTGAGCCAGGAGCAGCCTCCTGGGTCTGGGGGTACCAGGCTCCACCCGCAGCTTTGTGGTATGTCGCTTCCCCCACTTGCCTCCCAGCTTGCCAGGGCTTCTTCACACTCTGGGACTGGCACAGGGACCTTAGTCCTGAGGGCCCTTGTGGCAGGAATGGCCTCTATGAGGAAAGCAATCCCAACTGCCCCAGGCTTTGAAAAGATTCAGAACAGTGCCTGAGGCAGGGAAGGGACAGGGACATCACAGCACTGCTCCGCCCTGGTCATTTTCCTCGAACCGTTGTGTCTTAGAAATATCTCCAAAAGGGTTGGGAAAGTCACCGCTCTCTGCCCTTGCCAGCTGCCCCGTCCTGTGTTCCATTGAGGCCCGGCCCACAGCAAGGGCTCAGACAGGACACTTGCCCTATGGGTGTCGTTCAGCCGACCCGCTTTGGGGCCTTTGCGGTTCCTCTGCCTGCAGGATTTGAAGGCGCCAAGCAGCCCCGCGAGCGCACATGGAGCTGTTTCCGGTTCATGTAAAACGCCCTGGGTCAAGAGCTCTGCTTAGCCACGAGAGCACCAGGCGCCTCGGCAGCGCCCCCTAGGGCTGGCTGTTTGCAATCCACAGGGGCTCCCAGCAGCCCCAACGTCAGGCCCATCCTGCTGACCAGGAGAGGGCGCTAAGAGTGGTTAAGTGACTTCTTCAAGGTCACCCAGATGGAGCCATCCTTTCAGTACTGACAGCTCCCCGTTGTCCTGAGTGCTCCCAGGCTCCAGGCCCCAGGCAAGTGCCATAGCAGCGACCACCGAAAGAGCAAACTTGCTCATTCACCCTTCATGGCTCTTCCACACGGCTGTACCATCTGCTGCGTGGGGTCCCCTGCTCATCCTCTAATCTCAGCTCCAAAGCCACCTCCACAGAGAAGCACCCTGCCACCCCTGGAAGGCCTCCAAGAGCCTCCCTCCTGTGCCTCCTTAAGGTAGCTGTAGGCCAGGGATGACACTCAACACCTCACACCTACAAGCTCATTTAATCCTTAAAGTATCTGTTCTGGGTTGAACAGGGTCCCTCTAAACCCACGTCCTCCCAGAACCTCAGAGGTGACCTTATTTGGAAACAGTATCCCTGGAGATGGAATTGGTTAAGGTGAGGTCACATCAAATGAGAGTGGGCTGTAAACCCGACAGTGGGTGTCCTTATAAGAAGGTTGTACAAAGGCACGGGAGAAGATGTGGAGACAGAGAGGCGCATGGGGACCACCATACTGGAGTCAGACCATGGGATGCCAGGATCACTGGCATTCCCCAGGAGCTAAAACAGCAGGACAGATCCTCTGGAGGCTTCAGAGACAGCCTGCCCAGCTGACACCTGGAGCTCACACTTCCAGCCCCCAGAACTATGAATCAGTACTGATTCAACAAAACAGAACTCTCTGTTTTGTTTGTTTGTTGTTTGTTGTTTTTGTTTGGTACAATCATTAGCTTTGTTCTCTATGACGTGGGGCATGATCTCCAGCAGATCATTGGCAAATCCAAAAACCTCATGACAAATGAAAATTAAATAGGGCTGGGCGCGGTGGCGCACGCCTGTAATCCCAGCAGCTCAGGAGGCAGAGGCAGGAGGATCACAAGTTCAAGACCAGAGGCAGTCTGCATAACTTATAGAGACTCTTAGTGAGATTCCTGTCTCAAAGTAAAAGTAAAAGAAGAAGGAGGAGGAGGAGGAGGAGGAGGAGAAGGAGGAGGAGGAGGAGAGGAGAAGGAGGAAGAAAATTAAATAGGGAGGGAGGGAGGGAGGGAGGGAGGGAGGGAGGAAGGGCAGGGAGGATGGAAACATATTGTACACAAAATACTCAATTCCTAGTTTTCTCTTTAAAAATGGCTAGAAAAAATTCCTCAAAATGCAGCACTTTAATCAATTATTTACAATTTCTATGTTACAAGGGAGAAGGACCTGGCAATCCACTCCCAAGGCAATCCCGAAACAGCCATTGAAAACCCTATGAGGGTCGCTATGAGTCGGATACCGACTCAATGGCACCTAACAACAACAACAACGTTACAATGAGGGCTGGGATTTAGCTCAGTTGGTAGAGCACTGAGCTGCAGTCTCTGAGGTCCCAAGTTCAATTCCCAGCACTACCAAAAAATGGGAGAAGGACCTGGCAATCCACTCCCAAGGCAATCCTGAAACAGTCAGCCATTGAAAACCCTATGAGGGGCCGGGCGTGGTGGCACACGCCTGTAATCCCATCGGCTCGGGAGGCGGAGGTGGGAGGATCGCAAGTTCGAGACCAGAGGCAGTCTGCATAATTTAGTGAGACCCTGTCTCAAAAAGTGAAAAAAAAAAAATGGGCTGAGGTGCAGCTCAGTGGTCCAGCACTTGCAGAGCATGCAGGCGCGAGGCCCTGGGTTCAACCCCCAGTACCGCAAAAAAAAAAAAAAAAAAGAAAAGAAAACCCTATGAGGGTCATTATGAGTTGGATACCGACTCAATGGCACCTAACAACAACAACAACAACATGATACAATGAAAAAATGTACATCTTATAGAACGTATTTCATAAACTGCTGCACTGGAAACCACCAGGTCAGCACAGCAAAGCTTCCATTTAATATCCACAAAGTTGGGTTCCTTTTCCTTTTGAAGTAGATTCTCCACGCTCAGATTCGACTACACAGTAATCCTCTGCTCTTGAGGCCACCTAGTTTGTGGGTCTTTGCTTTGGCAGCCTCGAGATTAAAAACTAGGTCCTCGGGGTGGAATACCCCTGGCTGGCAGGTGAGGCACGAGGCTCAGAAAGGCTTGGGAAGCTGTCACCTTGACTCAGCTCATAAGGGACCAACAAGGGTCAAAGCAGGCCTGGCTGCTCCCCCAGCCCCATGGGAGCCCCTGAACCAGTTCACCTGGGGAAAGGAGTCGGGGAGGCAGCGGTGCTCCTCCTTGGCCTCCACGTCTCAAATCCTTTGCATAAAAAACACCAAGTCTTGCCAGGCGTGGTGGCATGGGAGTTGGAGACGGGAGGATTGCAGGTTCGAGAGCAGAGGCAGTCTGCGTAACTTAGTGAGACCCTGTCTCAAAAAAGGAAAAAAAATGGGCTGGGGGTGAAGCTCAGTGGTCCAGCACTTGCAGAGCATGCAGGCGCAAGGCCCTGGGTTCAACCCCCAGTACCGCAAAAAACACCAAGCCCAATTCTGCCTCCCCCAACATGGACCCGGGCCAGCTCTAGTCTTCAGACTCAGACAAACGTCTTGAGATGACAAGAGAGACCACGTGTGTGCAGCGCCGCACTCTGCAGGTCCCCTCGGGTCCGGTTTAACATGAACCTTGGTTGCTCTGCAGCTCCGGCAGTCAACAGCTGCCAATTGCTTTCCAGGACAAAGAGCAATGAACCGGAACTGTCAGACACGCTCACATTCACCCTCCGTACCCTCCAACCCCCGTCACTGACCCTGAGGTCCCAGGCCCCTCCAACACCCTCACCCTTTCTCCCCTTTCTCCGAATCTAATCATACCTTCATGTTGATGCCTCAAGGTCACAGCCTCCCTACAGCCAAGAGTCCCTGGCTGATGAAAACTGGGAGACCCTGTCGGCACCCAGAGGGAGGGAGAGCTGGATCCGTGACGATCAGAGGTGGTTACCACAAATCGCAGATGAACAGCCAAGTGCTCTTCGGGGTGTGCCTGAACCTGAGCCCCATAAATGCAGGGTGGGGGCAGGGGATCAATAACTCAGATGGAGAAAGCTGTAACTGTCAGAAATGTGAAGGCTTTGTCACTGGCATGTGGGCCCAGCCACCTCAGTTGTGAAACCCAAGTCACCACTCCATCTGTCACTTGGTGATTCCAGGCACAGATTTCTTTCTTTCTCGTGGTTCCCTCTTCCCTCCCATCATGGCCCATGCGTAACTTTGGCTTAGGGTTACTGGGAGCCATCACTCAGGACACCTGGATTCCAAGGTGACGCCCTAATGGGAAGCAGTGGCTCAGGACCACGGACAGCACCGCTGATGTGCACTGCACCCATCCTCTGAGAGACCTGGGAGACCTGGAACGCAGCTGACTCTCCAACCTCAAGGACACACCTGGAGCATCCTCGTGGGCCCTGCTGCAAGGGCCCTGTGTCCTTTTCCCTGGCACTGGTCACTGTGGTTCAGACACAGATGCATCCGCCCACGCCAGAGGCCTCTCCAGCTGGTGCCAGGGAAGCTTCTGGGCAAGGGCTTCAGCTGCCTGGCTCTGCCTTTGAGAACTGGAGAAGCCACCCCGTGTGTGGAGAGAAGAGACCTGGGTCTCTGAAAGGAGCACAGCACTGGCTGGTACAGGTCACCAGGAGCCCACGTCCAGCCTGAGTGGCAACCTGCAGGGACTCAAGCATGGAACCAGGGGGAGGACTCCTCCCACAGGAAGGGCTCCCAGCCCTGCAAGGAATTCTCTCAGGAATGTTGGGGTTGGTTTTCCCACCTGCCCGGGGTGGGATCTTGGATTCCTGATGCAGAAATGCCTTCAGAACACATAGCCTTTGAGCCAAGTGACCCTCTCGTGCCTCCGACAGCTCTTCGTGCCTTATATGCCCCTCTGCCGGCTTCCAAACTGCCGACTGAGGGGGGCTGATGGTGACAGCTAAGCAGACCACCTTCCCCACCTGCCTTCCTGCCTTTGCATGTGGCTGGTCTCCCCACAGCCTCCGTTCCTGTACAGCAAATTAACTTACAAAGAAAGTGGCAAGGACAACTGAGATTGCCGAAGCCAATGTTGCTTTGTGTGTCATATTTTTAAAATAAACCTACCCAGATCATGGGAAAACTAGAAAAATGAAAGTGAATTAAACACAAAGCAAGCCAGAAAAGAAGATGTCGTTGTTGTTGTTAGGTGCTGTCGAGTCGGTATCTGACTCATAGCGACCCTCATAGGGCTTTCAATGGCTGACTATTTCGGGATTGCCTTGGGAGTGGATTGCCAGGTCCTTCTCCCATTTTTGCGGTGCTGGGAATTGAACTCAGGACCTCAGAGACTGCAGTGCAGTGCTCTACCAACTGAGCTAAATCCCAGCCCCAAAAGAAGGTAGCAAGTATAAAAGTGAATTAGAAATGAAACTGAGAACACGAGAACAATAGAGAAAAACACAGAAAACAGAACTGGCTTGTTGGAAAGATAAATAAGTTTGCTAAACCTCTAGAAAGATTGAGAAAAAGAAAAGATAAGAACTATCAGGAATAACCATAGTGTTGCCTCCTCCTCTAGGAAATCACCCCCTAGCATTAAGGAGAATAAAAGAAATACAAACTCTAGGCTTCCTCTCCAGACATTCTCTCAAATCTCCTCAGCGTCTGGAGAAGGGCCAGCCACTGCAGCAGCAGTCCACCAGGGACTCGGACGGCGCCTGAAGACGACATCTACAGAGTCACAGAAAGGGTCTAAAGAGGAGGTTTGCAACTGCAGATCTCAGGCACAGCCCGCAGAGCTCTGTACATCATAGCACAGAGCTCAAGCCCCTGGCACAACACCAGGAGCTTCGCTCGGAGCACAGAACAGCACTCAGCACCTGGCAGCACAGAGCTGCCAGGAAGGGCTGGCTGTGCCCAGACAACTGGATGTGGGAGGTGGGCAGACAGGAGCAGCTGCTGACTTCTGTCCGTCAGGGAGAAGGCACAACATTGCATCTAAAACCTGTCATCCAGGGAAAACCCGTGCTATCCTGAAACCCGAGCCATGCTCATCCTTTAGGAAATGCCCTCAAATGGCAGACCCTGGGCAGAGGGAGAGTGGCAAGAAATTCACTTTATGAAAAGCCTAGGAATAGAAGAAAGGGGAACAGAATCCAATGAGTATGTAGTTGTTGTCAGGTGTCAATGAGTCGGTCCAAGTCATAGCAACCCTACGCACAACAGAACAAAACACTCCCCGACACTGTGCCATGCTCAGCACTATGTCAGTCTTCTCTGTTATTCATAGGGCTTTCAATGGCAGATTGTTTCAGGAGTGGATTGTCAGGTCCCTCTCCCTAGCCTGTAGCACATGGTATTCCCATCCGAGGACTAACCATGCTGACCCTGCTTAGCTTCCGAGATCAGTTGGAATGGGAGGCCAGGGTGCTATGGCTGTGCACAAAAGAGTAGGAGCAAAAGGAAAATGAGTGGATGAAGATCACTCACCAGAAAAACATCTTGTTGACCAAGTATTACTTCAAATTCAAAATGTATCAGCGAAACAACTGTTTCTTAAAACAAGAACTTAAAGCAGAGCTACAAAATCTCAAGAAGGTTCAAAATGCCAGCCAAAATGGATGAAACATGAGTTAGCAGAACTAGGGAAAGGAGTGGAAGAAATACTAAATGAAGCCATCAAAGACAGGAAGTTTGTCTCAGAAGTGACCCAAAGCAGACCAACCCTGCTGAAAGATAGTAAAATGCAGAAAGGACACAACCCCCCAAAAGTAAACCAAGCCCACAATGAGAGCTCTGGCTCCAGGCAAAATGGAATGAAAGTAGTGTAGGAAAAATGGAGTCAGAATGCTGAAGGAAGCTGTCAACCTGGACAGATGCTGGAGCAGCAATGGGAAGTCTCTAAAAAGTAAACGGCAGGAGAAGACTAGCCTGTAAGCACCTCATAAACAGCCATGTGCTTCCATTGTGCCCCCTCCCTGAGTCTGGACTCGAGGCTGCTGGATCTGGGAAGGTACCCTGGCCTGTGGGAGGAGGGAACTCCAGAAGCCCTCTGGCTGGAACCCAAGGAGCACGAAGGGGGGGTCCCCAGCCTGCAGAGGAAGCAGAGGAAATCTCCAATTTTTCTTTTCCTGCTCAGTTGAACTGCACCCCTCAGAAATCCTGCAGTGGCAATGGCAGCCACAAGGGGACCATAGGTGCTTAAAACCATGAGGCAAGGGAATCACCATCATCGAAAGGAGACCTGAGGTCCCAAGAAGGTGAAGCAAAGGTCCTGTTTCTGTTTTCCCTCTCTCTAACCTACTGCTGTGGGATGGATTTAGCTCAGTTGGTAGAGCACTGCGCTGCAATCTCTGAGGTCCCGAGTTCAATTCCCAGCACTGCAAAAATGGGAGAAGGGCCTGGCAATCCACTCCCAAGGCAATCCTGAAACAGTCAGCCATTGAAAACCCTATGAGGGTCGCTATGAGTCAGATACCGACTCGACGGCACCTAACAACAACAACAACAACCTACTGCCGTGGCTCCAGATGTGGGTGCAAATATGGGGTTTGAACAACAGACAGGGTTAACTAAAACCCCAGCTTTCCAGGAGAGGACTGAAGAGAGAGGTCCAGGAAGCCAGAAAGAGCATCTCACTGAATTGTCGATCTCCCAAGCTGGGTATGTATGGAGCTGACCCTAACAGACTTTGGGAACTGAACTGTGGGGCTGACTAACACCCATGTGTCAAACAAGATACCAGGTCATACAACAGCAGGGCACCTCCTGATAGTGCGAAAAGGTTATGAGCAGTGAGCTAACATGGGGAAGCCACATTCACATGAAGTTGGCTAAAACTTGCAGCCTGATGTCCACTGGACCGATTGCCCATTAAAACAAAAGTGTCCACTTTACCTTCAGATTCGAACAAGTCCTATAGGCTCACAACATAATGCTCAACACACATAGAACACAATCTCAAGTTGGCTAGCATAGTAAAAAAATAGAAAAAACTTAACTTTCATAGAAGAAGATATATAGATGGTGGAATTATCTGGCAGAAAACTAAAAGCAGCTATTATTAAAAAAATGTTCCACCAGTACCCTCCCACCAAAATACTCTCTTCTAAATAGCCCATAGATAACATAGGCCAAAGAAAAAGACTCAGAGAAATCAGGAAATATTTTAAACTAGTCAAACAGTAAAAATTTAATATATCAAAATCTGTGGGATGCAGCCAAATCAGTGCTTAGAGGGAAATTCATATCATTAAATATTTACATCAGAAAGGAAGAAATGTCTCAATAATATAACCTTATGCCATAAGAAACTAGAAAAATGAAAGTGAATTAAACAGAAAGCAAGCCAGAAAAGAAGATAGCAAATGTAAAAGTGAATTAGAAATGAAATTGAAAACATGAAAACAATAGAGAAAAACACAGAAAACAAAACTGGCTTGTTGGAAAGATAAATAAGTCTCTGAGGTCCCAAGTTTGATTCCCAGCACCGCAAAAATAGGAGAAGGATGTGGCAACCCATTCCCAAGGCAATCCCGAAACAATCTGCCATTGAAAACCCTATGAGGGTCGCTATGAGTCGGACCTGACTTGACGGCACCTAACAACAAACCTCTAGAAAGATTGAGAAAAAGAAAAGATAAGATCTATCAAGAATAAGAGAAGAAGAGATATAAGACCCCACAGACATTTAAAAGATAATAAATGAGAACAATGAATAACTCTATATACATAAATTCAGCAAACATAAATTCATCAACTTAGATGAAATGAACTAATCTTTGAAAACCACAAACTACCAAAACTTATCCAAGATGAAATAACCTGCATGGTTCAGTAACTATTAAATCAATTGAATTAGTAGTTTAAAATTCTCTGAAAGAATTCTCGAGACTCAGATGGTTTCCCTGGCAAATTTTAAAAAGAAATAATATCAATTTTACATAATATCTTAGAGAAAACAGAAGAGGTGGGAAGATCCCCAACTAATTTCATTAGCATTACCTTGATACCAAAATCAAATACAGTAGAGCAAAGGAAATCTACAGACCAATATTCCTCAGGAACATAGACACACAAATCCTCAACATACTAGGAATTCAAATTTAGTAATATAAAAAATAATATATATTAACCAAATAAAATTTATGCTGGGAATGAAAAGTTGATTCAATATGTAGAAATTAATCATTGTACTCCACAATATTAACAATCTAAAGAAGAAAAAGCATCGGCAGCAATAGCACCCTAGCTTCTAATCCCACCTGATCTTGGAAGTTAAGCAAGGACAGCTTGGTTAGTCTTTGGATGGGAGGCTGTCTAGGAAAACGAGGTGCTACAGGCTTGGGAGAAGGACCTGGTAATGCATTGCAGAAACAATCTGCCATTGAAAACTCTATGAATAGTAGAGAAGCACTGACAATAGCACTGAGCATGGCACAGTGTTGGAGAGTGTTTCATTCTGTTGTATGAAGGGTCATTATTAGTTGGATCTGACTCAATAGCACCTAACAACAACAAAGAAGAAATAACACACTGATTGGTGAGGAGAAAGCAGTTTTACAAAATTCAACAGTGATTCATGGGGAAAAAAATTTCAATGAACTAGAAGGAAACTTTCCCAACCCAATGAGGGACATCTATAAAAACCATACAACCAACATCATCCTTAGTGTTGAAAAACTGTTTTCCCCTTAATATTGAAACAAGCATGTCCACCTTCACAACTTCCATTTAGCATTACATGGAAATCCTAGCCAGTGAAATAAGAGAAGAAAAAGAAATAAAAGGCATGGGAATTGGAAAGGATGAGGTAAAACTATCTCTATTTTCAGACAACATGATTGGCTACACAGAAAACCCTAAAATACGCACAAAGGAAAAAGCACTCCTAGAACTTGAGTGTAGCAAGTTAACAGGATATACTAGCAATGAATTATTGAAAGACAGCTTTTTTAAAAAAGAAATTATAGCCAGGCGCGGTGGCGCACGCCTATAATCCCAGAGGCTTGGGAGGCCGAGGCAGGAGGATCGCAAGTTTGAGACCAGAGGCAGTCTGTGTAATTTAGTGAGACTCTGTCTCAAAAAGTCAAAAAATGGGCTGAGGGTGCAGCTCGGTGGTCCAGCACTTGCAGAGCATGCAAGCCCTCGGTTCAACCCCTAGTACTGGGAAAAAAAAAAAAAACACAATAGCTCTAAAAGTTGAAATACTTAGATAAAACTCTAACAAGATATATATAGCAACCACATGCTGACAACTACAAAATACTAATGAAAGGAATTTAAAAAGACCAAATTAAGAGGAAAGAAATACTATGACCATGTATTGGAAAAAATGAACATCGTATAGATTTCAATTTTTCCCCTAATCAATATCAATACCAATATCAATACCGATCAAAATTCCAAGAAGATTTATTTGTACTTACAGACAAGCTGATCCAAAAGTTCATCTCAAAAGGGGAGGGGACTAGCATATTCAGAATGATTTCGAGAAAGGAAAATGCAGTTCAAAAAATTAGACTGTGCAATTTTAAGACATGTAAAACTCTAGTAAAAGACAGTGTGTCATGGGTGATGGGATAATAATACATATTAAGGGCATACAGGTTAATGCATCAGAACACACATGGCAGAAATAAACTCCACAGAAGTCAATAACTCATTTTGTGACAAAGGCACAAAGCAAATTTAATGATGAAAGGATGATTTTTTCGTTAAGTGGTATTGGAACAATAGGTCATCTATGTGCAACAACCAACCAAAAAACGTCCACTTAAGCCATACACTTTATATTAAAAAATCCTCAACATCAATCACAGACATAGAAAATCACACAATTTTTGGAAGAAAACTAGAAAAAAATAAATGTTATAACTGAAAATCTCCTCCAGATTTCCACTGGGCTTACTCCTGTTGGTTGGGGTTTAGCTCAATTAGTAGGGTGCTGCTCTGTGCTCTCTGAGGCCCTGGGTTTCCCTCAGTACCTCAAAAATGGGAGAAGGACTTGGCAGCCCCCTCCCGAAGCAACCCTGAAACAGTCATTGAAAACCCTATGAATAGCAGAGAAGCATTGACATAGTGCCGGGCATGGCAGTGTCAGCTGGGGTTTGTTCTGTTGTACATAGAGTTGTACAAGTCAGACTCAATTCAATGGCGCCTAACCACAATAAAAACCTGCTCCTTCAGTCCTTTGCTCCCCTGCTCCTTGTTAAGGCCTTCCCTGACCACTCAATTTAAAATCACTCCCACTCCCCATGCCTTTCCTCGGCTTTATTTCCCCGTAAGACTCCTCATCATGTTCATTGTCCCATCTCCCCTCTCTAGAATGGGTCAAGAAAGGGTACTACATCTCCAGCACCTAGAAAGTACGTACTGTTAGCTGCTCAATAAATATTTGTTGGATGAATGAAACAATGCAACTATGAAACAATAAGGAAGGGCAATACCATTGACCACCATGCAGCTGCTAAGATGTATTTACTTGTAAGACATAAAATAAATGTACACAATATACTTGTGGTTAAGAGGGACACATAAACTGGGCAGTGGCATACACCTGCAATCCCAGCCCTTGGGAGGCAGAGGCAGGAGGATCATGAGTTCCAGGCCAGCCTGGGCTAAATAGCAAGACCCTGTCTCAAAAAAAAAAATAAAATAAAATGTGTGTGTGTGTGTGTGTGTGTGTGTGTGTGTGTGTGTATCAGCTTGTCTCTAAGTACAAATAAATCTTGTTGGAATATATATATATATATATATATATATATATATATATATATATATGTATTCAAACAGTCACCCATATACAGTATGTTATTGTTGTTAGGTGTTGTGGAGTTGGTATCTGACTCATAGAGACCCTATGCACAACAGATGAAATACTACTGTGAGTGCTTCTCTGCTGTTCATAGGTATTCATTGGCGGGTTGATTTTCAGGAGTGGGTTGCCAGGTCCATCTCCCAAATATATAGTATAGCCTCCTTTAATAAGAATATCTCCCATGTCTGGCAGCATGTCATGTTGTGGGGGCTTGAATGTTGCTGTGATGCTGAAAGCTCTGCCACTGGTATTACAGATAGAAGAAGGGTCACCCATGGCAGACAGGTTTCAGCTGAGCTTCTAGAATAAGACAAACTAGAGAGAAGGACATGGCTAACCCACTCCAGAAATAATTAGCCATTGAAGACCCTGTGAAGAGTAGAAAAACACTGTCAGATATAGTGCCAGAAAATGAGACTCCCCAGGTTGGAAGGCACCCAAATGATGACTGGGGAAGAGTTGCCTCCTTAATTTAATGACAACCTTAATGACAGGAATGGATATAGCCCCAGGGACTTCCACTTACTGATGTGGCATGACTCAAAACGAGAAAGAACAACAATGAACATCCATTAATAATTGGAACGTATGTAGTATGAATCTAAGAAAATAAAAAATTATCAAAAGGGAAATAGAGTGTATAAATATCGGCACTGTAGGCATCAGTGAACTAAAATGGACTGGTAGGGGCCAGTTTGAATCAGATAATCATATAATCTACTATGCTGGGAATGATAGTTTAAAGAGAAATGGGGTTGTATTCATTATCAAAAAAGACATCTCAAGATCTGTGCTGAAGTAAAATGCTGTCAGTGATAGAATAATATCCATACATCTATAAGGAAGACCAGTTAATATGACTATTTTTCAAATTTACACACCCACCACTAAGCCCACAAATGAAGATAGGGAAGATTTTTACCAGCTCCTGCAATCTGAAATAGATCAAACATGCAATCAAGATACACTGATGATTACTGGTGACTACATTTGTGGAAAAAAAATGATGGAAAAGCTCAATATTAAGTCAGAACAAGACCAGGTGCTGATTATGGATCAGATCATCAACTGCTCATATGCAGATTCAAACTGAAACTGAAGAAAATTAGAACATGTATATAAGAGCCAGGCTGGGATTTAGCTCAATTGGTAGAGTGCCGCTCTGCAGTCTCTGAAGTGCTGAGTTCGATTCCCAGTACCGCAAAAATGGGAGAAGAATGTGGCAACCCACTCCCAAGGCAATCCCGAAACAAACTGCCACTGAAAACCCTATGAGGGTCACTGTGAGTTGGACACGACTCGACAGCACTAACAACAAAACAACAAGAGCCAAGGTATGACCTTTTGTATATCCCACCTGAGTTCAGAGACCACCTCAAGAACAGATTTGATGTGTTAGACACTAACGATCAAAGGCCATTGGGGCACGACATCAAAGACATCACCTCATAAGAAAAACAAAAGGCTATTAAAAAGAAAGGAAAAAAAGTAAAGACCAAGTTATATGTCAAAAGAGACTCTGAAACATGCCCTTGAATGTTGTGCGGCTAAAGTAAAGGGAAGACATGTCAAAATGAAAGAACTAACGAAGATTTCAAAGGGCAGCTCAAGAAGACAAAATCAAATATTATAATGACATGTGTAAAGAGCTGGAGATAGAAAATTAAAAGGGAAGAACATGCTCTGTTTTCCCCAGACCTAAAGAATTCAAGAAAACACTCAAGCCTCAAGTGGCAATAGTGAGGGGTTCTATAGGGAAAATATTAAACAACACAGGAAACATCAAAAGATGATAGAAGGAATATTCACAGTCATTATATCAAAAAGAATTAGTGGGTGACCAACCATTTCAAGCAGCTGGGATTTAGCTCAGTTGGTAGAGCACCACTCTGCAGTCTCTGAGGTCCTGAGTTAGATTCCCAGTACCGCAAAAATGGGAGAAGGACGTGGCAATCCACTCCCGAGGCAATCCCGTAATAGCCACTGAAAACCCTATGAAGGTTGCTATAAGTCGGATACGACTCAATAGCACCCAACAACAACAACAACCATTTCAAGAGATGGCATATTATCAAGAACCAATGGTATAGAAGGACAAAGTAGAAGCTGCCTTGAAGGAATGGCAAAACACAAGGCTCCAGGAATTGATGGAATACCAAGAGAGATGTTTCAACACACAGATGCAGCAATGGAGGTGCTCACCTATTTATGCCAAGAGATTTGGAAAACAGCTACCTGGCCAACTGACTGGAAGAGATCCATATTTGTGCCTATTCCCGAGAAAGTTGTTACAACTGAATGTGGAAATTATCAAACAATATCATTACTATCTCAGGCAAGTAAATTTTTGCTACTATTGTTCAGAAGTGACTACAGCAGGGTATAGATAAGAAACTTCCTAAAAATCAAGCTGGATTAGAAAAAGGGTATGGAATCAGGTACATCATAGCGAATGTCAGATATTAGCCAAAAGCATAGAATACTAGAAAGATGCCTACCCATGTTTTATTGACTATGCAAAGGCATTTGCCTGTATGGATCACAACAAATTATGGATAACATTGTGAAGAATGGGAATACCAGAGCATTTAATTGTACTCGTGAACAATCTGCACACAATTCAGGAGTCAGTCATTCCAAAAGAACAAGGAAACACTGCCTAGTTTAAAGTTGAGAAAGGTATGCGTCAGGGCTGTATCCTTTCACCGTATTACTTCAATCTCTATGCTGAGCAAATTATCCAAGAAGCTGCACTTCATGAAGAAGAAAGCAGCCTCATGATTAGAGGAAGACTCATTAACAACCTATGTTATGCAGATGACACAACCCTGCTTGCTGAAACTGAAGAGGATTTGAAATATTTACTGATGAAGATCAAAGAAGACAGCCTTCAGTATGGGTGTCACCTCAACATCAACAAAACAAAAATCCTTACGACTGCATCAGTAAGCAACTACATGTTAAACAGAGAAAAGATTGAGGTTATCCAAAATTTTGCTTCCCTTGGCTTACAATCAACACCCACAGAAGCAGCAGTCAAGAAATCAAGAGATGTGGCCAGGCGTGGTGGCGCACGCCTGTAATCCCAGCGGCTCAGGAGGCGGAGGCGGGAGGATTGCAAGTTCGAGACCAGAGGCAGTCTGCATAACTCAGCGAGACCCTGTCTCAAAAAGTAAAAAAAATGGGCTGAGGTGCAGCTCAGTGGTCCAGCACTTGCAGAGCATGCAGGCACGAGGCCCTGGGTTCAACCCCCAGTACCGCAAAAAAAAAAAAAAAAACAGAAAAAGAAATCAAGAGATGTCATTGCATTGGGAAAAGCAGAAGACCACTTTAAAATGTTGAAAATTAAAGATGTCATATTGAAGACAAAGGTGTGCCTGACTCATATTTTCAGTTGCATCACATGGTTGTTGCCAGCTGGATGTTTAATAAGGGACAGAGGAGAAGAACTGATGCTTTTGGATTATGGTGCTGGAGACATATATTGAATATACCATGGACTGCCAAAAGAACCAACAGATCCATCCTAGAAGAAACACAACCAGAGTGTTCCTTGGAAGCTAAGATGGCTAGATTGCATCTGACATATTTTGGACATGTAGTCAGAAGGGTCCAAGCCCCGCAGAAGGACATCATGTTTAGGAGAATGGCAGGTCAATGTAAAAAAGGAAGACCCTCAACTAGATAGCCTGCAGCTGTAGCCCTGTGTCATCTGATCCCGTCAGATCTCGGAAGCTAAGCAGGGTCGGGCCTAGTTAGTACCTGGATGGGAGACCACCTGGGAACACCAGAAGCTGTAGGCTTGGGAGAAGGACCTGGCAACCCCCTCCCAAAAATCAATCTGCCATAGAAAACCCTATGAATAACAGAGAAGCACTGACAATAGTGTTTCCCCTGTTGTACAGAGGGTCGCTATGAGTCGAATACCGACTCAATGGCACCTAACAGCAACAACAACAACTCAACTAGATGGATTGACACAGTGGCTGCAACAATGGATTTAAACATAAAAAAGATCCTGTGCTTGGCAGAGAGTCAGGGAATGTTTCATCCTGCTCTGTATAGGATCACTGTGAGTTGGATCCCACTCTACCGCATTTAACAACTACAACAACAATAAAAAATATATGGGTATTTGTGTATATGCATTGGACTTAAGGGAGAATTTTATTCTAACTTTTTATACTATTTGTATTTTTATAATAGATTATTTTTATATCAAAATAAAACCAAAATATTTCCCCTCTGGAGAGGAGACCATGTCTCTTTAACGCAAACCCTGTACTGTTGAAGCTAGTCTCTTTAAGAGGGAAAAGAACGCTCTAGTCCCCACGCCAGCCACTAGGCAGAAAACAGGAAGAAATCAAGCAACAGTAAAGGTGGTCCTAACACAATAGTTAACATTCACTGAGTGCGTAATTTATGCCAGCATTGGTCAAAATAAACGCTTTGTGTGTAGTCATTCCTAAGGGCCACCGGCAGCAAGGAGATGGCAGAAGTCTAGCCCCATTCACAGTTGAGGCAGCAGATCACCAGTGTCACAGGTCTATCCAAGGTCATCCTCATCCCCACAGCGTCCGGGAACCCTTCCCTTCTGTCCCTTGTTGCGCCGCACGGTCCTTGCCTGGTAACATGTCCAGCTCCCCCTGCAGACTCCCAGGACGGGGCAGCCTTCTGCTGTGGATTCCTAACCGAGCCCTCAGCGGAGACGTGGGGAAGCCACATAGCGAATCCATCGGGGCAGCAAAGGAGAAGCACTGAGCCCTACACCTGAGAGGAGCTCCCCCAAACCCTTCAGAGGGGAAGGACCCTCGAAAGAGACCCTCGGGGGAGAAGCACAACCGGGGGCTCTAGCTGGGACACAGATGAGGCCCCCTAACTCTTCCCACCCCCCGGCATATGCACCCGGAATTACAATCTTCTAACTGCAGATATTATGGGTGCATATTTCAGGGCTCTCAGCATTGCAGATTTATAATTTAGTGGTGTGTAAAAATTTATAAAGGCACAACTAGTGGTTGGTTAATGACAGCTACGGTGGCAGCCAGTATTTAGGGTGTTTTTCATGTCACAGAAGTCTGGCCTGGAAAAGAATGCCACATGCACAGAACAGGTGACGGAAAGAGGGGAAATGGGCTGGGGATTCTAAACCCACAAAGGCCGTCCCCACTGTTGTCACAGGGGCCAGTTACTCCAAAAAGCAGAGGTGAAGCCATGCGTGGGAAGGGCTGAGGAGCACCTCAGGGTAAGCCGGATGCACGGAAGCCCCACGCCAGCGCTTCCGAGAGAAAGGCTTTCTGATGGAGAATAATTAAGGCGCAGGGCCCCCGAGAGAAAGCAGTCGATGCTGTTGCCGTATTGACAAACGCATAATTTTATCGTGGAAACAGAAATCCCCTGCCTTTCCCAAAGCGAGCCCTAAGATAGCTGCCTTCCAAGGAGCAGCATCCTAATCGAGTTTTTATTCAGCCGTGGCTGCAGATGAGCCGGTGTGGGTCCTAGAAGTTTACCCCCCGAAGCCACGGCTCTGGTCTCACAATTCATCAGTCGTACATGCCGGATGACAGGGGCTGGGCTCAGGGGCTTGGGAAAGCCTGTAGCCCATTCTGGAGCTCAGAACAGCTTGGCTCCAGGCTGGCCAGGTGGAGGCTTCTGCTGCGTGAGCTGGGTTTGCTGGGCTTCCTCTGAAGTGGGCGGGGCTGGAGAGGAAGGCACCCGTGCAGGAGACATCCCAGGAGTGCCTCCTGCACCCCCAGCCCCCATCGTGCCCGCCCCACTGCCCAAAGATGAGTGAGGGCTTTAGCATTTCCTGTGCTATCTGTGTGGCTGAGGAACGCAGGACGCACCTCCATGCATGTGTCCTTCCATTTGCCCCTGGACACGGCCACGCTCACGGACATCACCCATGGGTCAGGCAGAACCAAAGCCTGCCTGTGTCCGGAGTGATTCTCCCCACGTCCTGTCTGAGACCTGAGCCCCAGGGTTATCTGCAATGGCCAGGGAACAAATAAGACCCCCTGGAGTCTCCCAAAACAAAGCCAAGGGATTTGATAAACAGAGCTATCTATTTGCAGTTAGTGCAACAATTAAAGCCAATCCGCGTTTTCAAACTATCACCCTGAACAAGTCAAACTGCGCCACAAATCAAAAAAGAATAATTAAAACCCACACTTCTCCCAATACCGCAGAGTCAGGCAATTATAGGACACTTCTAATGAGCAATCTATGTAATTTAAAAAGTCAGCCGCGTAATATGCAAAGACTGCTTCCCGCGAATTACTGCGGGGCGGCTTGGTGCACTTTGATCCCGGTGGCTGGCCCCTGCTGCTGTGCTCCTCCGTCACCCTGGCTCGTGTATCTGGGCTTCTGAATAATGGCCGTGGAAGATTTCCTGCATAAGCTCCCGCTGCAGCTCATATTGAGAGGGTGCATTTAATGCCGGCTTGCGTAAAGAATGGAGGGTAATTGTCGCCAGCATCCGACGTGTGTGCTGTATCTCATCTATGATATGCAATTGAGAAGCTATATTCTAGTAAGAGAACTTTACGACTGGCTGTCATGATAAATAAAAGTTTATGGCATAATGGAATTAATATTTACTTTGAGTGCAACACAGACTCGTCGAATAAAGTTGCTCTGGAATCACTTCAAACCAGGAGAGCTCGAACGCGTCACCAAGTGACAATAGCACTTGCATCTGCTTCCTCTCGTGGTTGCGAATGGTTCGTAATCCTTCAATTTTCTGGCTCAATACGGTCTTATAAACAATTATTGTCGTCAAAGACGTCGACTTGCAGTGACATACTGAGGAGGGAAGGTATCTGTGGAGTGGGCAGTTGGAGCAGGGATGGATGGGAAGAGGAAGATGGAAAAGACAGCAGGGGCGCCGTGATTCCCGTCCAGGGTCTGAGGGAGAAGCTGAAGGCTGCAGGCAGCCTTGAGCGAAGAAAAGAACGTTTCCGGCATGGGCCGCTCTGAGGCAGCTGGTTTTAGAAGTGCATTTGTGACTCATCAGGCATGCAATCTGTGGCTTTATTGTGAAGAAAATTCATTCAAAAGAATGCTATCTCAAATCAAAATGGCACAGTGGCTGCTTGATGCTACAGCAAATATACAGTGGGCAATTTTCTTACTTTATTCTAAATGATGATTTACTTAAGGCACAAGGAGTAGCTAGTCCGGATCTTTAGCAGATGGAAGCCACGGTCAGGTTTACCGTGGAGCAAATGGAGTGTAAAATTTTAGAACCCCTCCCCCGGCACAGCCCCTTCTGAGACTCTAGGACTGATGTTTTGTTCATTATGCTGTATTATTTATGCTGTTAGGTGCCGTGAAGTAGGTATCCAACTCAGAGCAACCCTACGTACAACAGAGGAAACACTATTGTCAGTGCTTCTCTGCTGTTCATAGGGTTTTCAATGGTGGATTGATTTTTGGAAGTGGGCTGCCAGGTCTGTCTTCCAAGCCTACAGCACCTGGTGTTCCCAGGGGGTCTCCCATCCAAGTACTAACCAGGCCGGACCCTGTTTAGCTTCTGAGATCTGACGGGATCGGATGCCACAGGGCTACAGCTGCAGGCTGTATTACTTATACAGACCCCCTGGTCAAACCAGGATGTGCCCATATTGGAAGGAAGCTTACATTTCAAAGCAAATTGAATAACCCCTAAGACAAGCTGGAAATCCTGAGCCAGGCTTGGGGCTGGGGATGTTCCCTCTCTCCCGCCCCCAGGTCCTTGCTCTGCATGGTCTGCTGAATTGGGCATCTGTCCCTTTGTGGGTTGGGGTAGGCAGGAGGGGGTGGAGGGCTCCAGCAGAGGTCCAGGGTGTCTGCGACACAGCAGGCCGTGTCAGCCGCAGGGAGCCGCCGGCTCTGGGGGAGTTTGGAAGCTCTCCAAATCTGAGTCACGCAGCAGCGGGAGGGAAATTGCCCAGACAATAAACAAGTGGGAGAATCCAAAGAAAGCACAGATTAGTGGGGTGGGCTGGACCTCCTCCCTCTGCCTGGTTCCCACTGAGCCACAACCAAGATCGTGGTAAGGGCAGATCGCTGGCGGTGCTGTGTGCAGGGTCACGGTGGAGCCCTTGCTCAGAGGCTGAGATGATCTTAATCACATTGTCAGGTTTACAAAGCGCCTTTCACATGATGAAATCATGTCATTGTCTCCTAGGCTGTCTTGCTATGAAGACACAACATCGCCCTAATGACAAGGCCACAGAAACACGGGACACCCTAGGCAGGGATCCGGGGTCTCTCCACCTCCTGCCCTGAGTCTGAATCAGAATTTTCAGAGTTTGAGTTTTTAGGAATCAGTCCCAGAGAGGGAAAGGTACTTGCCTAAGGTCACAGAGCAAGGGAGGAGAGAGACAAAATGCAAACTCAGGACGTCGGACTCCATGGCATTGGCTCCGAGTTAAGCCAGTGCCCTCCCTAGTGCATTGCTGTAGAAGGACCAGCCGGGGGTCCAGAACCCCTGATTCTGTTTGCCAGTTGGGGGAGGTGCCTGGAATTCCAAAGGCTGGCCACTCAGGAATGTTCTTGGACATGGCGGTGCGCCCCATTGGAGCACATCAAGGATGGACTTACCCACACATCTGAAAGGGGCTCTGCATGCATTCCTGGGGCCCTGGGTCAGGGATCTGGGAGGTTTCAGGACCTAATACCATCCCAGCATGTCTTAACGCTTAATAAAAGTTTGATGGGTAAACACTTTGATAAGCACCTATTATAGAATATGTTGATAAATAGAAGATGCCCCAAAGGCAAGTGATGAAATTCTCATGAACAACAGACCTCAGCAGACTTTGGGGAACAAAATCCTAGAACTTCCTTTGTAGCAAGTGAGGAGAGTTCTGCTCTTGCAAGTGGGGAAACACACCTGCGTGGACAGACTCCCAAGAGAGAGGACTGCATGGACCACCAGACAGGGAAAGTTAAGTTGTTGTTGTTGTTGTTGTTGTTGTTGTTGTTGTTAGGTGCTGTTGAGTCGGTATCCAACTCATAGCGACCCTCATAGGGCTTTCAATGGCTGACTGTTTCGGGATTGCCTTGGGAGTGGATTGCCAGGTCCTTCTCCCATTTTTGGGCTGCTGGGAATTGAACTTGGGTCCTCAGAGACTGCAGCACAGCATTCTACCAACTGAGCTAAATCCCAGCCCGGAAAGTTAAGGGGCCTCTCTTAATTCACAGCTCAAGGTCAGGAGGAGCAGGAAACCCATGCTGGTGGCCCGAGGGGCCTGAGCTGGACCCAGCAGTGACTTTCCCAGAGCAGAGAAGCCTCTGAGCAAGGAAGGTGCGGAGCCATCCCGCGCATGAGCACATGGGGACCCTGGATCTCCAGGGAAGGCAAGGGCAGGATTCAGCCCCGCTGCCCTAGGGACCCCACCTTCTCTCTTGGGTTCTCATCCTGTGCCCCCACAGGAAGTCCCTCTCCATGCTCAGCCCTGCATCTTGCTATTCAAGGCTTCCCCTGAATGTCCCCTGAGGATCCTTCCCCAGGAGTTCCCTTCCGAGGCTCTTCCGGAAGCAACCAGAGAGTCTTTACCGTGGTTTTTGTTCATTTCAGGTTACAAATTGACTTGATCCTATTTCCACCGAAAGCCCCGCACTGTGTCACACTATGACCACATACAGAACAGTCACTGCTACGGGGGAGGAGCTGGCACAGAGAATGTGAAGAACTTCTTGTTGTTATTAGGTGCCGTCAAGTCGGTATCCGACTCAGAGCTACCCTGCGTACAACAGGCAAAACACTGTTGTCAGTGCTTCTCTGCTATTCATAGGGTTTTCAATGGCGGGCTGTTTTTTGGGAGTGGGTTGCAGGGTCCATCTCCCAAGCCTACAGCACCTGGTGTTCCCAGGCGCACTCCCATCCAAGTACTAACCAGGCCCAACCCTGCTTAGCTTCCAAGATCTGACGGGATCAGAAGCCACAGGGCTACGACTGCAGGCATGTGCAATACAGCAGACCTTAAATCAAAGGGACCCAGGTTCCAGCCTTAACGCAGTGACTGGTATTGGACTTGGCCTCCCTCCGTAAATGCCTAGGAAACGAGGGAAGAGTATCTGTTTTGGGGCATTGGACAACACAGTTCAGAATCTTTATCCTGTGAGAAAGAAAACACACAAGGTAAGCCCCGTGTTTGCCAAGCTTTCTGGAACATTCCACAAGGTGGGCGGCACATCAGCCTCACTGTCTGGAGAAAGCAAAATCAGAGCTTGGGGCTGGGACTTCTGGCTCTGGGCTCTGCAGAGAGGGGGCCACACAGAAAGGAGCCCTGGAAGGCTCCTTTGCAGAGAGATTCTTTGCAGGTCCCCGGGGGAGGGCAGAGCTGTGCATGAGCCAGACAAGACTCACAGCTGCTGCGAGGCTGAAAGCTGAGCAGAGATACCAGAGGTTTTGTGGGTGGGGACCTGTGAATGCTGGCCCAGCCGGAGGGGAGAATCCTTGCTGAGTACCTGGGTCATTCACTTAACACACTAGAAATGCCAGGTCTCAGGATCAAGGGCCAGTTGTGGTGGCGCACACTGGTGAACAATGACTGAGGGGGCGGAGGCAGGAGGATCACAAGTTCAAGGCCAGTTTGGGCAGCACACTTTGCCTGCAGCCATAGCCCTGTGGCATCCGATCCCGTCAGATCTCCGAAGCTAAGCAGGGTCGGGCCTGGTTAGTACCCGGATGGGAGAACGTGTGGGAACACCAGAAGCTGTAGGCTTGGGAGAAGGACCTGGTGACCCCGTCCCAAAAACCAATCTGCCATTGAAAACCCTATGAACAGCAGAGAAGCACTGACAATAGTGTTTCCCCTGTTGTACAGAGGGTCGCTATGAGTCGGATACCAACTCGATGGCACCTAACAACAACAACAACAGGATCAAGGATCATACCCTAGAGTAACAACAGGAGCCTGCAAAATAGGCTCAAGCCTAACAAAGACTCACACCAAGTCTGACCAGATCAAGAGGATCTGCCAGCCACCTACCAGCCTCAACACCCTTTATATCAGATTTTGTTGAGTAGCAGAACTCAGTGCCTTTTATGGAAAGCAACACAATCCAGACTCCCCACCATGTTTCTTCCGAAACAACCTAGACAAGAGGTATACCATGTCATGGGTTGAAATTTATGTATAGATTTTACAATAAAAATCAAAAAGAGCTTCCTTTTTTTTTTTTTAAGTAGAAGAGACAAAATATTTTTGCAAGATCGTCAAAAACTCCAGTAAGAGGTTTATTTGCTTGGATGTGCTGCACACTTGGAATCCTAGCGGCTTGAGGGGTGGAAGCAGGAGGATTCCTACTTTGAGGCCAGAAGCGGCCTGTGCAATTTGGTGGAACCCTGTCTCAAATTAAAAAATAAAGGGTGGGGGGTGGCTGGAGGTGCAGCTCAATGGCAGAGCACTAGCCTAGCACTGGTGAGGCCCTGGCTTCAATTCCAAGCACCACAAGAATAAATGGGTTAATTCATTAAAGTTCCTGTTTAATTTGGAGCGCTGGGGATTGAACCCAGGGCCTGGCACAGGCACCCTGAGCGGCACCCTCAGCCCAGGATCTTTCTGAATACACAGCTTGACGGTTTTCTTCTCCCAAATGGCCCTCTCCTGGCTCTCAGTCACAATCTCATCAGACACTGACGTAGTTAACCCCTCTCCTCCTTCCCATTCCCTCTTGCTGGCTTCCAGGTTGCTGTGCTGCTCTGATTTCCTTCCACCTCACATGTCCCCGTGGGTATGACCCTTGATCCTGAGGTGTCCCCGGGTCTCTATTTCCTTGGCTGCCCTCCCTCTTCTTCTTTTACTTCTTTACTTGGCTCTACAATCAACACCCATGGAAGTTGTTATTAGATGCCGTCGAGTCGTGTCCGATTCATAGCGACCCTCATAGGATTTTCAATGGCTGTTTCGGGATTGCCTTAGGAGTGGATTGCCATGTCCTGCTCCCATTTTTGAGGTGTCGGGAATCGAACTCGGGACCTCAGAGACTGCAGAGCACCACTCTAGCAACTGAGCTAAATCCCAGCCCCCTCTTCTTCTAGATTGCTAAATGTTTTAGGCACCACACGCCCTCTGTCCGTGACCATTTGCTCTTCTTTTCTGCTTTTGTTTTGGCAGTCATCCACAATTGATGACTGCAAACATCTACAGCTCTGGTCTGGTGGCTTCCCTGAACCCCAGATTTGGATATTCAACAGGCTACTCAACGCCTACACTCAGATGCCACACTCCCTGTGGCCCAAAACAAACTCTTGATTTTTTTCCCCCAAACTTCCTCCTCTCTCATAATTCTCCGTCTCAGTAATCGCACCACTGTTCACCCAGTATCTTAACCTCCCAACTTGAGAATCATCTTTAATGTCTTTCTTTCTCCTGACGTCCGAGTTCTTAACAAGTTTGATCAGCAATATCGTCAAGATCCGTCCCAGCTCGGCTCACTTCCAGCTCTCTCCACTGCTTGTGAGAGCTACGGAGCTGCCCTTTTCTCTTTTCTGGTTTAGCTGTGATCCAGATG
Source organism: Pedetes capensis (assembly GCA_007922755.1). Lineage (NCBI taxonomy): Eukaryota > Metazoa > Chordata > Mammalia > Rodentia > Pedetidae > Pedetes > Pedetes capensis. The sequence continues at coordinate 94,702 of VMDO01006358.1, forward strand.
AACTGATGGGTGACCGTTGCTGTGTTTTCACTTTTTGCACTTGCTGTCATACCTCCCCACCCCGTGTGTGTGTGCACGCGCACGTGCTGTGTGCACGCGTGTGTCTATGCACACAAGTTTTCTCCTGATCCATTTGAGAGCACATTGCAGACACCCTGGCCCCTGGCGCCCAGCTCCAGTGTTTCTCAAGGATGAGGACATTGTCTTCTATCGCCATGGCACAGCTGTCACATGCAGCTCATTTATCCAATCAGTGCTTTGTTCTCCCATCAGTGTTCCTGTCCTGTTGATTGGTCCAATTCTTTTTTATTTATTTATTTATTTATTTTTTGCGGTCCTGGGGGTTGAACCCAGGGCCTCACACTTGCGTGCTTTGCAACTGCTGGACCACTGAACTGCACCCTCAGCCCATTTTTTACTTTTTTTTTTTGAGACAGGGTGTCGCTAAGTTACGCAGACTGCCTCTGGTCTCAAACTTGTGATCCTCCTGCCTCCGCCTCCCAAGCCGCTGGGATTACAGGTGTGCGCCACCACGCCTGGCTCCCTTTTCTCTTTTCTTGAAGTCCATATCAGACAACATCCAGGGCTCAGAGGCAGAGCAAGGGTATGCTGTGGTGGGCAGGAGCAAGGGGACCGAAGCACAGGGTCACTGCCTGCCCCTGCCATTCACTCGCTGCATAACCTTGGGCAAAATCCTTCCCATCTACACAGTAGGCTTCCCAGAAGCATCTGCCTTGCTGAGAAGGCTGTCACAAAAGACTCAGTCGGGAGTTCTAGCAGGCTGGCTCTCTGCCTCTCACTCGCTCTTCCTGATGGAGCAAGTGCCTGCACTGTGGGTGCCCAGGGGCAGGCCATGGGCGGGGAACTGAGGATGGCATTCAGCAGACAGCTAGCACTGAAGCTGTCGCTCCAACAGCTCATGAGAAATGGAATCTTCCTGACACCCAGGGGCTTGAGCTGGGAAGAGGACCGTGCCCATTTGAACCCTGTAGTAACTACCGCCCTCCCCAGTACCTCTTCTGCAGCTGTGTGACTCTGAGCTGGAGGCACCAGCAATGTGGGCCTGCTCGCCAGCCCACAGAAAGGGTTAGGTCTTAAGCATGCATTGTTTTAAACCCTTCCATGTGGGGGTAATTCATTATACAGCCATAGCCCTGTGGCTTCCAATCCCATCAGATCTCAGAAGCTAAGCAGGGCCGGGCCTGGTTAGTACCTGGATGGGAGACTGCCTGGGAACACCAGGTGCTGTAGGCTTGGAAGACAGACCCAGCAACCCACTCCCAAAAATCAATCCGCCATTGAACACTCTATGAACAGCACACAAGCACTGACAATAGTGTTTCGCCTGTTGTACATAGGGTTGCTATGCGTCTGATACCAACTCAACGGCACCTAACAACAACAACAAATGGATGACTAGCACACCTTGCTTATTTTCTTGTGGCACTGAGCGCCCCTGGGATTCATCGGAACACCATCAGTCTTCTGCTCCAGGTAGGCTTCACAAGGGCCAATACTGTGTCTCTTGTCCAAGTCTGAGCACCCAGGACCTACACCATGCCTTGGTGGGGACTCAGCAAATACTCGCTGAGCAGATGAATGAAGGCCATACAGTGGCCTTTCCAGTGAGGCTGTGCAATGTAGAAACAATGCACGCTTGGAGTGGTTTGGAAGGAAGCGCTGCCTAATCTCCACTCCCCAATCCACAGCATCGCAGCCACCCAACCCGTCAGCACACACGCCCAGAACGCTGCCGACCTCACCGTGCAGGCCTGAGAGAGAATTAGGCAGCAAACTTCCCCTTGAGGAGGGACGATCTGACCAGGGAGGAGAAGGTCAGCTTGTGGAATCGAGTACAGAGGCGTGGTTCTCACCCCCTGGGTGCTGACTGAAAGATCGCAGATGGCCACGCAAGGTCAGAGGCAGGACGGAGTCAGTGCCTTGAGGGTACCATGGGTGTGTGCGAGCCAGGCCCCGCCCCGCACTGTGAGCACGCTGCCCTGACTAAACCTCCAACCCCGAGAGAGGTAGTACCATCGGAAGCCACAGCTGAAAGGACCCCAACAACTGCCCAGGTCACACAGCAAATAAACGGAGAAGGTAGCATTGGGACCCCTGATGTCTGACTGCAAGCTGGGGCCCAACACCACACGGTGACTGTCCAGGCAGCAAGGAGGAGGCAGCATCCTATGAGGGTCGCCAGGGTGGGTGAGCAGGGACATTGATCTTGGAGACCACAGCGGGTCACAGGGCAAATCTCTCCAGGGAACGGTGGGGCCAAGCACCTTGGCCTCGACAGCTGTCTGGGGACATTGCTTGGTGGACTGGGCTGGACTCCCCGTGGGCTCAGAGACCTTAGGTGACTTGTAGTGTCTGAGGAGGACAGTTTCTCTTCATCCAAGTTCACAGGCGCAAAGATAAAGTCCCAGCACACACTCCCTAGTGTCTGTTCCAGGGACCCGGAAGTTGTGTGACTAACACGGTCTCCCTGAGAAGCCCCAGCAGAACAATGTGGGCAGGGGGGTTTGGACATTTAAGGCTCAAGGTAGATGGGGCCCAGGCAGCCCTGTGTCCACAGGGCTCCCTGAGAAATATGGCTCCTGCCCAAAGCCACCTGTCCCCTGAGCACGTTTGCTCTGCGCGCCTCTCCCTCATCCTCTGTTTTGACAGCGCATCTCTGCAGTTTCATGATCCTCTGAAAGCAAGTGTGAGCAGGGCAACCCCTGCGGCGGGATGGGGTACGCCCTGACTGGACAGACACCCCATCCATAAACCTCACTGCAGGAGCCTCCTACCATCTTGAGCCCCAACCCCTGCCCCAGCCAGAGCACCCAGTCCTCTATGCTTCTAGGTTCAGCATGTTCTAGGGTGACTGCCTCCTGGACACAAGGATCAAGCACAGAAAGGAGGAGAGCCTGGGTCGCTCTGGGCTTAGGGGTGCCACCGCGTTTCCCCAGGGAGAAGCTAGGCAATGGTGCCTTTGTGAGTGCCCTTCACCAGGAGGGACGTGCGCGCCGCCAGCATGGGGAAGGGAAAGGATGACAATAGCCAAGTGCTCAGTACGACCAAGTCTCCCCCACAGGCTCCAAAGAGGCCCCCCAGGGCGGCCGAGCACTTGGACAAGGCAAGGACCCCCTGGGCAGCCATGGGGGCAGGGACATCGAGAGAGCCCAGAAGAGGCTCTTTGTCCACATGCACAGGGAAGCCCCCGGGAAGACGTTTTAGCTGGGGTGACTCATGTCTAGATGCCCCCGCTGACAGCCCTAAGTAGGCACAATCTATTTCCAGCCCCCCTAAAACCTCAAGGAAATAGTGAGCTTTTCACTTGTCACTGAGGAAAACAGAGCACTGAATTATGAGAGCCAGTGATAAATACACTTGCCAGTGAATGGCGAGAAAGAAAATGGCAGACAAAACCCGGAGCGCGAGCCCGTGGATCACAGAGCAGACGGGGCCCCCTGAGCGCTGGACGCTCCATCGGCAGCTCCTGCCTCCGTCTTCACGGAAAAACGCCACATGGGCTGTGCTCACATCGAGTGCGCGGGAAACACACCCACATCCACGTGCAGGCGGGAATGACCGTCTCGGAGGTCACCTGCCCACACTTCATCCCTTGCAGCCTCGGGGACCCGTCTCTCACAGCTGGGACAGTCTGTGTCCATGCCCCCCAACCCTGCGCCAGCCCAACCCTTCCCAGAAGGAAGCTAAGCCCTTCGCCCTCTGCGGGAGTGGTGGGGTGGTGGGAGACAGCAGGAAAATTATGATGGAGATTAGCCCTGCCTTTGAACTCCCAGGGACACAGGGGGAGGCGGAGCCCAGCAGGGCCGCTGCTCTCCAGGGTGGCTCTCCCCGGGGGTGCGCAGGAGGATGGGGCGATGATGTGTCTCCCTAGAGATGCTGGAGGTTGGTGTGGCTGGCAGGAAATGGGGCGGGGCGAGTGTTCCATGGGGATCCCCCTGCCTGCCTCCCAAAGGGCAGGGAAGCTGCTGCAGAGACTGGGGACTCGCAGCCTTCCAGAAGGGCAGCAACGTCAGCCCACTGGCCTGGACCAAACGGTTGTGCGGTCAGCACACAAAGAAATGCCCGCGAGGTGGTGGGCTCCCTGGCGGGAAGGGGGACGCAGCAGCCTCAATGGTTTGGAAAGGGCTGGGGAGAGGCTTCCGCAGGCAGGAGGGGCGCAACCAGGGAGGCCCTGAGACACCCAAGCCAGAGATGAGCTGGAGATTCTTGCTGCGGAGGACCGAGGTGGGAATTCAGTGTCTGCGCTGACATCGCTAAGAAAAAAAGTCGCGTGGAGTCTGTGTCACATTCAGAAAGTAATGCAGTCCTCGGGCTGAGGGGCCAGGCTGGGGCAGGGAAGGGTGGGTGGTCTTAATGCCACATCCAGGCTCTGGGGAGGGTTCAGCGATTCCCAGGACGGCCCACGCGAGACGCTCTCATCCGCCGAGGCAGAATTACAGGTGGTTTCCGGAAAAAAGAGTATCGGCTCTGTCTGTTAAACGAATTCTTTCAAAGAACTCCTTTTCCTTGGGAGACCGAGGGACGCCAGGGCAGTTCCAAATTGATCCCCAGAGAAGGCTCTGGCCAACAGGGCTCTCCTCCAGCCCCGCCCCCAAGGCCTGGGAACCAGCCTGGCCTTCAGCAATTCAATCTCCATAGATTTCATTTTTAAAAGAGTTCATTGCTGGCCACCGGTCCTGAGATGGCCAATTTGATTTGGTTTCCATAAATGGATTTTTCATGGTGTAGGTGGAAAGTATATTTAATTTCACATTTCTGCAAACTAAAATATTCAATATAAACGGTGGAGGATATTCATGTTGCGCGTCGTCCCCGCAAAGCACAGGCCGGGGCGGAGATGGTCACAGAAGACCTTGGACAGTGTTCTCAGCCCCTCCCACCCACACTGCCTGTCAACACAGCGGGGGAGCTGGCATCTGTGTTCTTCCCTGCGAGGCTTGCTTCCTGCTTCCACACAGTTGCTGGAAGAAGCACGCACCCCTGGAATTCCAGCTAGGATGCCACATGTGGGTGACGACCAACACTGTCTGAGGGCAACGCCGCCATCGGAGCCAGCCTGGCTGCCTGGGCCACCCACGCCGGGGCTGCGATCTCTGCCCTTCCTCTGCCAGCAAAGATAAGGGAAGACATAAAGGCCAGTGCAGACTGTAGCTGCCTCAGCTTCCCGCGCTCATGCCGCCGGCCTCCCTCCAGACGCAGCTAACTCATCACCAGGAAATAACTGGTGCCTGGAAGACAAGCTGACCATTCGTCAGAGGTCACTTACAGGAATTGGACAGCTGGGAACAGGCACTGGGCTGGGGCCTAACATACACCACCTCCAGGCAACTCCTCAGAAATTCCACTTCAGATGAGGAGACCAAAGTCCAGACAGGACCACTGCTGTTGCCATAGGTTCTCTTAGCACGCGTGGGTCAGACTCACTGCACAGCCCAGGCCTCCTCATCCACATCGCACCCCCGGGAGACCCAGCTCTGTGGACAGTCTCTGCTCCAGGCCCCCAGCCCCTCCAACTCTGCCTGTCAGTAACCCCCATCCCATGGCGGGTGCCGTGTCTGCTCCCATCATGCTCCCAGGGTCCTGGACATTCAGTCTGACCCTCAGCATGTCACTGAGTACCATCTAGGGGTCAGGAAGACCGGGGAGAGGGCCTGTAATGGACCATGAGCCTGTATCGTGCCGTACAGAAGACACTGTGTTGGCACCTGGAGGCCAGGTGTGGTGCCCGGCCTGTACTGAGAGTTGAGCTATGCTGTGGCTTCTCTACCCTGAACTTCCATTCCTCATCTGCCACTGAGGGAGCATTATAGGACTGTGAGCTCTAAAGGACCATCAGAGTGCATGTGCTGGTAAAAGGGTGAACTGAAAACCATGCCCAGCTGGGCGCAGTGGTGCACACCTGTAATCCCAGTAGCTTGGGAGGCGGAGGCAGGAGGATCACAAGTTCCAGACCAGAGGCAGTCTGTGTAACTTAGTGAGACCCTGTCTCAAAAAGTAAAAAAAATGGGCTGGGCGTGCAGCTCAGTGGTCCAGCACTTGCAGAGCGTGCAATCGCGAGGCCCTGGGTTCAACCTCCAGTGCTGGAAAAAAAAAAAAAAAAAAAAAAAAAACTAAAACAAAAAACCATGCCCGGTGTTTTCAAGCAGCCGGGGCCTTTCCTCTAGTGCCCTCTTGAGCACCTGAGTTCTGGCCAGCCAAGGAGGCTGAGAGTGAGGTGGGCCACTCCACGCCTGCCCCTCCAGCCCCTGTCTTCCCTGTCACTGTGGCTGACAAAGACAGACTCCCAGAGGAGGATCCGGGATCCCGGGCTTGCCACCTGTAGGAGAGCTGTTCTGGGGGGGTCTGGACTTCACAGGTTGGTAGTGGGGCTGAGGAGTAAGCACGAATGTACCAAGCCCCTGGCATGGCTGTGTTTATGTCACCAAAGCAAGGCCTAGCCCTGCCTGGCCAATATAACACGTAAAAATAGTAGCTGTGCTGATGGAGAAGTGGGAGAGGAAGAGGAGGAGGAGGGAGAGAAGAGGGGGAGGTGGGAGAGAAGAGGGGGAGGAGGAGAGGGATGGGGGGAGGAGGGGGG
>VMDO01006359.1:0-21602 GCA_007922755.1 Pedetes capensis
CACCTGCATGCTCTGCAAGTGCTGGACCACTGAGCTGCACCCCCAGCCCATTTTTTTACTTTTTGAGACAGGGTCTCGCTAAATTACAGACTGCCTCTGGTCTCGAACTTGCGATCCTCCCGCCTCCGCCTCCCGAGCCACTGGGATTACAGGCGTGTGCCACCACGCCCGGTTTAGAAATTTTCTTAAAATTAGTCCTCAGGCATAGTGGCACACACCTGTAATCCCAGTAACACAGAGGCAGGAGGACAAGGAGTTCAAGGCCAGAGGAAGCCTGTGCAATTTAGTGAGACCCTGTCTCAAAATAAGAAGTCAAAAAGGGGTTGGGGGTGCAGCTCAGCGGTGAAGCAGTGGCCTAGAGTGACTAAGGCCCCATGTTCAACCACCAAGTAATGCAAAAAGAATAAAATGTCTTTAAATAAAGGTCCTAAGGAAAAGGAATGCCAACTACCCCACATGCAAAGCTAGGGTATGTGATCTGTGTGATATTTAGCAGGGTTCTTACCCTCTCTAGGCAGCAGTTTCCTCACCCATAGTCAGCTAGATTAAACTCAGAGACCCAGTGGTTCCAAGACTGTGCCCCTCTTTCAGAGACCTGCACTAAGATGGAAATATATGAGATTGTAAAGCAACTAGCAGCTAAAGGGTGGTTGGATAGAAATGTGTTTTGATCCTCGTGCAATACGCCAGGAAGTGAAAAGAAACATCTCTCAACTCCTGCCAGGGCTGGCTAAGACTGACCTAGGAAAGTACTAGGACATTCCCAACTGAGCAAGGAAATCACCCTTATTCAAAAGCTTTTCTCTGAGAAATTCACAACTAACAGTTGTAGATGTTCTAAGACTGTGGGATGCCTTGTGTGTCTGAAGACCCAGATGAAGCAAGTGCAAGAGCACTCAGGCCCCAGCAAAGAGCAGGCATTCAGAGATATTTGAATAAATGATATAAAGTGAAAATGCAAGGTGATGCATAAAAAGAAGTACTAATACAGCATTTAGGATACGGTCATTTAATTAATTGGTCAGTTAACTCACACACACACAGACACACACACTTGGACTAAATACCAAAGAACCTAAATCTTCAAATTAGATGAAATGATTGATGATGGATATTCAGACTGACTAGACTAAGACAGACTAGGGAGAGGGACTCAGCAGCCCACTCTCGAAACAACCATTGAAAACCCTATGAATAGCAGAGAAGCACTATCAACTATAGTGTCAGAAAATGAGCCCCCCAAGTTGGAAGACATTCATGAAGCAACTGGGGAAGAGTTGTCTCCTCAGAGTAGAGTCAACCTTAGTGACAGGAATGGAGTAAAAGCCCCTGGGACCTCCTTTTGCAGATGTGGCACAACTCAAAATAAGAAGAAACATACTGACTGCAATATGGGGTTCAAAAATAAAAAAGATCGTGTGCATGGTGCAGTGTTGGGTAGTGCTTCCTTCTGTTGTACATAGGGTCACTATGAGTTGGACCTGACTTCAGGGTACCCAAGAACAACAACAGAATAATTGATTCAGCCCTGCTGGGGTGCAGGTGGATATGAGGGCAGGAATGGGCCATGAAAAACACAGTGAGAAATAGCCCAAGGTCTCTCATGACCTCTCTGCCTAGAGAACAGATTGGGGACTTGGGGAAAGGACACCCACAGCATGTGCCAGCCTCTTGAAAAGTGAGGTCTCACTCCCACAACCCCACCACAGTGTTTCATCTGATCTGTGTTCAATCAGGTTTGTGATAGGCACTTTTTAAAGGGTCCAGAAGATGAGATGTGTCACTGGCCTTGGAGTCAGAAGTCAAGGAACAAGACGTCTGTGTGCTGCCTTGCTGATGGTGGGTCTTCAATAATAACAAGCATCAAAACCGTAGGGACTGACGCACATAAAACCAAGCCCTGCCCCGTGCAGCCAATGAGGAAGCTGAACACAACTCAGAACCCTCTCGGCCAATGACGCTCTTGCCCATGTGGCGCACATGTGTCCTTCCAGAGCAGACCCTCTCCTGCTGTCCCCATTGCCCATAACAATGATAGTAGCCAAGGTCTTACACCCTTAATGCCACTTCCCCAGCCAGCTCCCCATTCTGTGGGGAGCCAACATCACAAGGACCACCTGAGTGGGTCCAGAAGGATAAACCTGACAGGCAGCTTGCAGTTTCCTGTCTCAGAACCGCATGTGGGTCTGTGTCCCCATCACTACCAGGACCTCTCGCAAGCCACCTCTCCTGCCGTGCCTTGTCCCTTCCCAGTATGGACTGGATGGCAGAACAGCTTCAGTTCCACAGCATCAGGTGTTTCCTAAATGTCAGTCTGTAAAGGGCACCACCCAATGGCTGGGCCAGCACGGCAGGGATTTAATTGCCTGAATAAAGTACACTCAAAGAAATGCATGCAGGGTTTTTTTGTTTTAGTTTTTTTTCCTTTCCCCAACTCCACTTCAGTTTGTATTTTCCCCTTCTAATTGAAATTACTTTCCCTCACTGTTTCATGTTACAAAACACCTGGATGGGGTTATTATTCTGGAAAGGTAATTATAAAATTAGAAGGCGATCCACGACGCGGATTTCCTGAATCACACGTGGCAGTGGTGCTGAGTGCCTGCAGAAGGGAAAGTAATCACAGATGCAAGTGAAGTCCTCTTGCAAAGAAACAGCTACCACCCTAGCAATGCTCCATGGGAGGTGCAGAGGGTGAGATGGATGTGACGCAGGGTCCAGATCCCCGAGTCGGTATCCAACTCACAGCGACCCTCATAGGGTTTTTCAATGGATGCTTTTTCGGGATTGCCTTGGGAGTGGATTGCCAGGCCCTTCTCCCATTTTTGCGGTGCTGGGAATCAAACTTGGGACCTCAGAGACTGCAGCGCAGTGCTCTACCAACTGAGCTAAATCCCAGCCCACCATGAGTTTAGGCCAGATTAAGGCCTTAGGAACCCCAATGACATGTAGGAAACTGAGACAAAATCAATACTAGACCAAACACAAAACATGGGTCTGCATAGACTTTTTTTTTCAGTACTTGGAGGTTGAACCCAAGGCCTTGTGCTTGCATGTTTTCTGCTTTGTTTTGTTTTGCAAGTGCTATACCACAGAGCTGTATCCCCAGGCCTTTTTTTTTTTTTTTTTTTTTTGACATAGGCTGCCTCTGGTCTTAAATTTTGCTCCTCCTGGCTCTGCCTCCCAAGTCACTGGAATTACAGGCATGAGCCACTATACCCAGATCTACATACAAATTAAAGTAGTTTTCCCACAGATTTCCTGATAACACAATTCTCCATGGACATTTTAAAAATGAAAAAGTAAAGCAATCAATGTTTGGAGCACCTAATGAGGAACCAATGGTACTCAAAAGAGAAGTGGAAGCTGCCTTCAAGGCACTGGCGAAACACAAGGCTCCAGGAACTGACGGAATACTAACTGAGATGTGCAGCAAACAGATGTGGCACTGGAGGTGCTAACTTGTCTATGCCAAGAGATTTGGAAAAGAGCTACTTGACCAACTGACAGGAAAAGAGCCATATTTGTGCCTATTCCCAAGAAAGGGTATCCAAGTGAATGTGGAAATTATCAAATGATCATTAATATCACACTCAAGTAAAATTTTGCTAAAGATCATTCAAAAGTGACTGCAGCAATATATAGACAGGAAACTGTCAGAAAATCAAGCCAGATTCAGAAGAGGGTGGGGAACTAGGAATATCATTGCTGATGTCAGATGGATATTAGCCAAAAGCAGAGAATACCAAAAATATGTCTATGTTTTATTGACTATGCAAAGGCATTTGACTGTGTGGATCACAATAAATTGTGGATAACATTGTGAAGAATGGGAATACCAGAGCACTTCACTGTACTCTTGAGGAATCTGTACATGGATGAGGAGGCAGTCATTTGAACAGAACAAGGAAATGCGGTCTGGTTTAAAGTCAGGAAAGGTGTGCATCAGGGCTCTATTCTTTCATGGAACCTCTCCAATCTCTATGCTGAGCAAATAATCTGAGAAGCTGAATTTTACAAAGAAGAACATGGCATCAGGATTGGAGGAAGACTCATTAACAACCTGTGGTATGCAGACGATACAACTCTGCTTGCTGAAAGTGAAGAGAATTTGAAACATTTACTGATGAAGATCAAAGAATGCAGCCTTCAGTATGGATTGTGACTCAACATCAACAAGACAAAAATTCTCACAACTGAATCAGTAAATAACTTCATGATAAATGGAGAAAAGATTGAGATTGTCCAAGATTTTGCTTTCCTTGGTTCTACAATCAACCCCCAGAGAAGCAGCAGCCAAGAAATCAACAGACACATTGCATTGGGAAAAGCTGTTACAAAAGACCTCTTTAAAGGGTTAAAAAGTAAAGATGTCACGTTGAAGATGAAGGTGCAATTGACTCATGTCACAGGATTTTCAATCTCATCATAGGGTTATGAAAGCTGGACGTTGAATAAGGAAGGCAGGAGAGGAATTGATGCTTTTGAATTGTGGTGCTGGAGATGAATATTGGATACATCACAGACTGCCAAAGAACCACCTGATCTGTCCTAGAAGAAGGTGCAACCAGGGTGCTCTTTGGACAACCAAGAAAACCCTCCACAGGGCTTCTGGAGTGGGCCTTTGAGGACCCTGAGGACCCCTCCCAAGATGAGAGCAGGGCAGGACCAGAGGGCAGGAATGCAGCTTCTCCTGAGGCCCTGTGACCACAGGCCCACGCCACCTTGGTCACGTACAAGGACACTTGTCACGACACTGTGTCCACCAGGAGTGCAGGCAACACACCTGTGTGCTCCCCCGTTCCCCGACCCTGGGGCGTGCTGACGAGTAGGAGCCCTCCACCCACTGTGGAATGAAAACACAGACCACCCCTCTCAGGATGGAGCACAGCTCCTGTGGTCCACACACACCCTCTGGTCGCTGCTGGTGTTACAGAAAATCACTGTCTCTGCAGAACCCAGCCTAATTTTCACCCAAAGAGAGGCCTTCTTTCGGGGATCCCAGAAACTCAGACACTGTGACGTGGAGTTGCAGGGACAGGCTGCCAGACGGGCCTCCCAGCCCAGGTTGCAGGGCCAGCATCTCTTGTTCCGCCCACAGTCCCAGAGGCATGCACGGGCTGGGGGCATGGCCTTCAGAAAATGAGGTGCCCACCTCCCAACTGCCCACCTCTGAGAGCCCTAGAAGTGCCCCAAAGGCCTGGACGCCTGCCTTCTCCAGGCTCCCCATAACCATCAGCCAGCACTGTCCCCATGCTCTGCAAAGTTTACTTGACAAAACTTTGCCTTTTCTGTTTTCACAGTTTTCTATAATAAGCTTGCTCTCGTTTTAACATGGGAAGGGCCCGCTCTAACTTGTTCAAAATAAACTGAAGTTTCTTAAGGTGAAGAGAAACTTTGCTCCAGCCCTGCTGCTCATGGCTGAGAATCCAGGGAGTTTATTTCGGCACCATAAACACCCACTCCAGAGTCCATATGGCGTGTGCATAAGGAAATGCATTCTACTTTTTTAAAGGACCATGCACAGTTTCTCTCTGCACTTCAAATAGGAATATAAATGTGGTAGGTTTTTTGAGAGAGAAAAAAAGAAAAATCTCCCCAAGATCTTCAGAATTAATCCATATTTTCCCCCATGTTTCGTCCCTGGTACTGTGAAGCCATTTTGAAGGAGTTGGCCATCTGTGAACTAGCTAAACCACTGTGGTATTCCCCTACAGAGTCACTCCGGGCAAATTTTGCCTGAGGTTTGCTCTCAAACTTCCCTTCTCTACCCATCTTCCCATGATGCCTCTTATATTATTCAGCTGTCATCGCTGTAGCAGAAAAACCAACCCAAGCAAACTCATGGAGGGGAAGAGGTTAATCAGGAGCTCACAGTTAGAGGATCACACATAATGGCTGTGGTGGTGGTGTCTGTATTAGATGACCTCACAGCATGGCCAACCGGGAAGAGAGAGACCAGGAGTGTGAGTCCTAGGTAAAAACCTCCAAAGGCCTGCCCCCAGAGAGCTACTTCTGCAAAGCAAAAGTCCCTCCTCCACTGTTTCATAGTCTCCCAGGACAGCTAGGGATCAAATATTAAAGTACATGGCCTTTGGGGGGCACTTTATATTCATGACACCCCTTTGTTCTGAAACTCACTCAACAAATGGTTAAGTCCCACTGCTTGTCAGACACTGGGGCAGGCTCTGGGACCCAGCAAGGAACAAACAAACAAACACTCCCCACATGCAGATGAAGCTCATGTTAGAACAGAGGGAGCCCCAGGGGCAGGTGCCAAGCTGTCCAAACAGGACGGCAGACAGCTGGGTGAGACCCGCGTCTGGCTAAGGGGGGGCGACGAGTGTCCTCTCCCCAAATGTTCAATCTCCAGGGAAGGAACCTCAGGACCAGGGCTGGGGTTGGGGACAGTGGCCTTGTACAGAGAGCCAGGCTCCCTCCAAGCCAGTCATACCCAGGCTTAAGGCTCCCATAAGGCAAGAGCACCAAATTTTAATTAAAAAAAAAAAAATCACAATTCTTACTGCAAAAGAAGCACCAATGCAGCAAGAGGAAAGTGAGAGATTTCCTCCCCTTCCTGGTGCTGACTTCATGTTGTTGTTGTTGTTGTTAGGTGCCGTCGAGTCGGTATCCGACTCATGGCGACCCTCTGTACAACAGGGGAAACACTATTGTCAGTGCTTCTCTGCATAATTCACCTTTTTTCTTTTCAATAACTCACATGGAAGGGGGAAGAGCCTAAATGCTGCAGGCCTTAGTATCTTCAAAACTGCTCTTGACCTGGCCCTGGCTTTGCATGGCCTGCATGGTGTCCCCACTGCTCTTGAATGCACAGTCAAGGTCGCCAGCCACTGCACCAAACACAGAGCCCTCCCTCTACAGCCCTCCAGCCCCCTCCCAGCTGGCATTCTGCCCTCAGACTAGGCTGGAGACTCTGTGTCTCCCAGTCTGAAAAAGGAAGCATGGAGCCGGGCGTGGTGGCGCAGGCCTGGGACCCCAGCTCTCAGGAGGCTGAGGCAGGATGATCAAGGCGAGCTCAAGGCCAATGAGGCTACTTCGTGAGTTCCAGGCCAGCCTGGGCTACACAGCAAGACCATATCTCAAATAAAAGCTAAGGGTATGAAACAAAAAAAAGGGCCTGTAAGCTGTCTATCCTTCTCCGCAAAGTCCCTCTTCTTAGGGGCTTCCTTCCAGGTTATTTCCCTTTGCACACGAATCTTAAACAAAGAGCTTGCCTGGAACAAATGTGACCTTTAAAACAGGCGACACACATGCTTTCTGTCTCTCAGCCTCCCTCCTTCTTCTCCCAAACAGCCTTCCCTCCTCATCCTTCACAGGTGCACGCGTCCCCACTGGGCACCCGTATGCGGGCCAGCGTGTGCACACACGAGCCATCCCACAGGGATGACAGCCCTCCTTGTCCACTGCAGAGGCTCCCCAGCTCCCCGTGCGAATTCCTCAAGCCCATGCCACCTTCTACACTCTGCCCACGGTCACTTGTCTGCACCACAGCCCAAGAACAGGGGGCCACTGGTTTTTAAGATCACCAATGGAGCTGGGCACCATGGCCATACCTATAACCCCAGAAACTCAGAAGGCAGAGGCAGGAGGATCAGAAGATCGAGGCCAGAGGCAGTCTGGGTAACTTAGCAAGACCCTGTCTCCAGATAAAAAATAAAAATGGGCTGGGAGTGTAGCCAAGTGGTAGAGCTCTTGCAAAGCATGTGTGAGGCCCTGGGTTCACCCCCGAGTACAAGAAAAAAACTCAAATTATCAAAAGTCTAAGTCCACTATGCCATACACAACTAGAACATAAATTACAGCCCATCCCGGTGAGAACAGCTCCCTGGCATTTTTGTGGAACAGGCACTGTACCCACTGGGGGCTGAGGTTGCATCCTTGGGTGAAATGCTGTAGATAAATAATGCATGTGTAGGGGTGGCCTGCGACAGGCCCCGGGTGCACACACACACAAGCATTCAGAAAGAGAAGCACCCTTAATCATGGCACTGGCCCACAGAGGTGCCTAGGAGCCTCCATAGACCACCAGCCTCCTGGGCAGCCTGGGAGGCAGGCAGCGGAGGCTGACTCTGGGACAGGCTCTTCCATGGCCCTGCTCTCTCAGCAGCCCAGCCCTGGCGCCCGCCGCACCCAGCCCATCCCAGGCTTTTCTTCCTTCCTCTTTCTCCCACATCTCTCTGCTCTGTCTCTTTTTGCCTCTCTTTATCCCTCCATATTTTCACCACTGACAAAAGTGAAAACAGATGCCACAGAGCTCTCTCCCTCCCCAGCAGCCACACAACACAGGTGTCACGCCCGCAGTCACACCTGGCGCCACACCTGCTGCTTGCATGCATTTCCTCCACAACTGGATGCTTCTGACTTATTTCTAAGATTGGTATTCTTTGACAGTTAGTGGAAAACTATCCACATATAACCAGGATTTTACAGCACAACTTCAGCATACATGTATATGATAATGGACTTTTGGGGACTTTGCTTCAGATTCAAAGAAATAAAATTACACGGTACAATGGAGAGCCTCATGCACATAATTTCCTCTTTAACCTGTGATATGTTTGTATCCTCAGTCAATGATAAAACAAGCCAGAGAAAAAGTTAATAAAGATATAGGTGACATGAATACAGAAATACTGCAGTTAACCAATGAAATAAAGGCAGAGCAACATCATAGCCCCTAGAGAAAACATATTCCTTCAAGTTTAGATGGAAATCGCTTAGAAGAGAACATAAATAGCTCTCTGACTTTGTCATATGAAAAGATATCTTAAGATATTAAAGGTCAAAACACAGACAAAAAATAAGTATGTATAAATAACATTAAAATTAAAACTTCTATATCAAAATATTCCATGAAGTTGAAAAAAGGATTAAAATATTTGGTCATACAAAAATGTAAAACTTAACAACAAATTTTTAAATTCCATAAAATATAGATAATGGGAAAAACTGAGTGACTCATCAGATTCATTGTAGTATTCTATTTCCCTGCATATTTTATATTTTCCATGAGGAAGTGTTTTTAAAGGCCATATGGAAAATTAAGCTGCAAATGCCAAATGAAAAATATTGATTTATGTGAGATAAGGGAAACAATTCATAACATCTGAGGAGTTCTTACATTTCAACTTAAAGAAGATGGATGTCAATGAAAAGTTTGGCAAGGGATATGAATTAGCCATTTAAGTACATGAAAAAGTTTCCTATTACTAATTATCAAAGATATTCAAATTAAAATCATGAATCCTGATGTTTCACTAACCAAATAAAATGTTTAGAAGATGCTGTCCCTTTTTCTGAGTCTGAGACAAGGCAATCTACATTTCTATGCATCATTGTACAAGAAAGAAAGAGAAAGAAGGAAGAGAGGGAGGGAGAGAAGGAAAGAAAGGAAGGAAGAGAAGGAGGGAAGGAAGGAGGGAGGAAAGGGAGGAAAGGAAGGAAAGGAAGGAAGGAAGGAAGGTTGGTTGAATTCTATAATTTGTGAGGGAAAGGACCACCCTGCTAGCGCTGCCACTAGAAAGACCCTCAACCCTGGAAACCAAGGAAGCATATGGTACTCATAAATTTAACAAACATTTAATAATAAACACCTATTGTGTGCTAGAAGCTCATGATAACTTGAGAATCAGACATGAACCCTTCACTCCAGAAGCTCACTTGCAGCAACACTATCTCCATCAGTTGCTTGTTACTTATTACTGTTGCGGATCATGGAGCCAGGCTTTCCTGACTCAGGGGAGCTCACACCCAAGGTCTGCAGACGGAGGCAGACAAGAGCTTTAATGATCCTTAGTAGCCTTCTCTGACATGCTCAGACTGACTTGCGACTGGTCCACCTCTCCTCACCAGCCTCTAGCGAGCTAGCTTGAAACAATCACATGGGCAGAAGACCGAATCTCAAGCGACAGAGACATGTGGACAGATCTCTTGAGTTCTGGGCTCAGAACTGGCAATCATCACCTCGCCTAAATTCTACTGACAAAGCATCACAAGGCCAGCCGAGATTCAGAGGTGGAGAAATGGACATTGTCTCTCCACAAGAGTGGCAAAGGCATTTGGAAAGGGCCTAGACACAGTCAGGGTAGATGATAAGAGGCAGCTTTACCACCCACCACAGTCTCACAGCTCTGCCTCTGCCCCAGCATGGCCTTCTGACTAACAGACACCATGGAGCACTACTATGACCTGGGCTGCTATGCTAGAACTGGAAGGCTTCTGTGCCCCTCTCGGAACCAGCCCAACAACTTTATCTTGCTTTGTTTTGCTTTTAATTTGTTCTATCCTATTCACAAAAGGCACTAGGATTCTTGGGGGACTTGTAGAAAGCACAAAAAATTAGGCATCATAGCTGTGGGCCATGTCATCTCCTGTGCAGAAACAAAATCTGCTGGCTGGCGTGGAACTGACAATTTCTTTCGGAGGTCACTTAGATATTTCAGCCAAGACTATAATGTCCCACCAGGGAACAGTTTTCAAATTCATATATTTTATGCATGCTTATTAAACATATTTTATTCATGTACATATTAGTAACCATATCTGTACAGTAGTACAAATATATAATCAATGCAAAAGCCAAAGGAGTAAACAGAAAATCAATCTCTTGTGCTAACCTTAACCAAAAATAACCACTAATAAGATTCTGGAATAGAGGAATGTTTAGGTTCATGGTAGCCTTTATGCTATAAAAATACCATTAGAGTTGGTATCCATAAAAAAACAACCATTCCAGTTTCAAAGCTGGAATAATCCTTTTGAAATTTTGCCTAAACAATAAGATTATCAGGGTAAGAATGGCATCAACATCACCATTTTAGAGAAAACCCTTCACCTTGCTCCGCCCTGAGTCACACCATCTTATTTCTTTCCCTCCCTTCCTCTCCCTGTCTCTCCCCTACTCCCCATTCTCTCATCTTTTTCTTTTTCTGTGTTAGGGTTTGACCCCAGGGCCTTGTGTATGTCCTATGCAAGCACCTCACCATGAAGCCACATCCCCCGCCCCATCACCAGTTTTGAGAATATACTCCAAGTGTAAAAGAAAGAAACAATGTATAGACTTGAAACCAGATGGGCTGAGGTCCGCTAGGGAGGTGGCTGGCTTCTGCTCACAGGCAGGATCAGACAGTGCTTTCCAGAAGGGAGAGACAGACTCCAAGGAACGAGAAAGAGCCAAAGTATCTGCAAGCTGACTTCCAACACAATGCCAAAGTGCCCAAAATCAGAGGGCAGATCAAAGCTGTCAGGAGAGACTTTAGGGTGACCCACGTGAGCCAGGACTGGGGACCTTCTTGAATTCCTTCATTAGCCTTCTTGGTCCTGCCGGGGAACCCATGGCCTCAGGCCAATCCTTCATAAGCTTGAACTGAAAGGATGGTGTGGGGTTCACTTGCAATAATGACCCCATTTGTTCCCTATCCCTTCCTTAGCCACCCGACTTGCTTTTGCAAATGGGGCAGAAGCAAGTGTGGCTCAGGCAGAGACTTGAGCCTTGTGCACTGAGGCCTCTTGTCTTGTTGCTCCTGGACTCTTGCACTGTGTGACCTGGCCAGGGCCAGCCTGGTGGAGGAAGAGGTCACACTGCCCAGTCACCCTGTGGCCCCAGCCAATGGTTGCCAAGGGTCAGGTGTGTATGTGAGGCCAACAGGACCAGCCAGGCCCAGCCAACCCACTGGGTGACCACAGGCTTGTGAGAAAATCCAGCTGAGTCCAGTCTAACTCAGAAAAATCATCCCCCCAAAATTGTGAGATAAATAAATGGGTTTAACTTTAAACACCCCCATGTGTCTGTCAGCTTGTCAGGCTGTAGGGCTTGCATGGTTCTGTGATGCTGAAAGCTATGCCATTGGTATTACAGATACCAGTAGGGCCACTCATGGTGGACAGGTTTCAGCTGAGCTTCCAGACTAAGACAGAGTAGGGAGAAGGACCCAGCAGCCCACTCCAGAAACAATCAGTCATTGAAAACTCTATGACTAGCAGAGAAGCACTGTCAGATATAGTGCTGGAAAATGAGCCTGCCTAAGCTGGAAGGCATTCAAGAAACAACTGGGAAAGAGTTGCCTTCTCAAAGAAGGCATTCACCTTAATGACAGGGACAGATTAAAGCCCCTGGAACCTCCTTTTGCTGATGTGGCATGACTCAAAATGAGAAGAAACACAGTGGCTGTACCAATGGGCTCAGACATAAAAAGATGGTGTGCATGGCTTAGTGTGTGGTTGTGTTTTGTTCTGTTGTACACAGGGCTGCCAGGAGTCAGACCTGATTCCACAGCACCCAACAACAACTTTAAACTACTATGTCTTGAGGTGTTTTGTTGTGTAACAAAGGCTAACATGGTTGCCATGGTTGACTATGCTGTGTTGTAGCCATCCATGAAGGGCCACACAGCCCCCATGCCATCCTTCTGCACAGAACCTGGAACAGGGCCCCTGGCCTTCACCCACAGCCCACTCAGGATGGTGCTCACTTCTCTCAGTCCTGGCCTCCCCATGACCCCTGGAAGCAGAGCTGGCCAAGAGGTCCCTGAAGCTCTCTGGGCCACCAGGACCTCGTCTTCCCCACCGAGCAGGCTTGGAGAAGCCATCCTCACTTTCCTGGAGCACCCCATCTGCCCCTGGGCTCTGGCAGGCCTGTGGAAGGTGCTGTGGCTCAAGCTGAACTCATTAGGGCGAAGGTCCCAGTGCAGGTCAAGGGCACTAAGTCAGCCACCAAAGGAAGAGAATAACCCAGAGTTCCCATGTAATCAGATGGGATCAGGCAGGAAAGCACTCACTCGGTGGTAGAGGCAGCCTCTGAATCAGGAAAGAAGGTGATTTAATGTCAGTGTCCAGTGAGGGGTTTTGGCCAGGACTAGTTTCGAAGGCTGTCACATCAACACCCAGTGCACTGTGCAAAGACGGAGCCTTGGAGAGGAGGAGGGTGGGGCTATGGCAAAGAGTGCCTGGGGTCCATCCGCCAAGGGGAGGGCAAGCTGGCACAACAACTCGAGAGGGCAGTGACAGGTGGCAGGCTGGGAGCAAACACAGTCTGCAAAGAAGCAGTCGGAGCAAGAGCTCATCAGACACCTGCTGTGACCAGGACAGAGCTTGAGCCTCTCCCAGCACGACCACAGTGTGACCACCAAGCTCTTAAACAGGACTGTGGGGAGCAGGAGCAAATGCCACGATGCACCTGCCTCCAGAGCCCCTGAAGACACTCTAATGATGCTCCCAGTGGCCAAGGACACTCCTCAGGACCACGTCCTCTGCTCCCAGGAAGGTCCCTTGCTCTCCAGCCAGGTCTGCCCCGACCCTCCATGGCCATGACCTTCCTAAAGGCACCACAGGGCACAGGGCCTTGGCCACACCCTGGCAGCGAGCATCTCTCTGACTTGCCCAACAACTCTAAACCTCCTTCTTTTCCTCCCAGAGATGGAGGACTTGATATGTATCTTGCAGCATTGCTGGAAGACTTAGGAATTCCAGAGAGCATCGAGGAGGCAGTTGCCAAGTGATCTCCCCTGGAACCAAGAGAAGTGAGCACCATTCTGAGTGGGCTATAGGTGAAGGTCGGTGGCCCCATCCAGCCTCTGTGCAGAGGGATGGCGTGGGGGCTGCGTGGCCCTTCATGGATGGCTACAACACTGCTTAATCATCCATGGCAGCCACATTAGCCTTTGTCACACAACAAAACACGACAAGCCATAGTAGTTTAAAGTTGTTGTTGGGTGCTGTTGACTTGGGTCCAATTCATGGCGGCGCTAACATCTTTTTCTGTGCACAGTAGACACGAGGGCCTCACTTCCATTCTTGCCACTTCTCTCAGTGTGGAAACCATCTGACTGAAGCCTTGTCGATTACCACCAACACAAGGGATTTCTCCAATTAGCGAAGAGGTTATTGACATAGACAGGTGTTGGTTTCAAATCCTAAGACTGCCATTACATTAGATATTTGACCTTAGAAAAACTACTTAATCTCTCCCTTTAGTTTTCTCATCTGCAAAATCAATTTAATGATAGTTTTGAAGAGTTAATGAGTTAAACACCACACAGATATTTGCACAATACCAGGCATATGGTGAGAGTTTGTTTTCTAAATGTCTGCTACTATTACCTTTTCATTGCTATTATTGTTCTTGCTTTTATTAGTTCAATTACTAGCAGGGCTGAGGCAGGATAGAAAGGCAGGGAAACTGGGGGGCATGGGAAGGAAAGGGCTTTTCACTCTAGAATCTGGTCTGAGTCTTATCAACCAAGAATTCCTGCATAGTCAGAAGAGGAGGGCTACGATGGGAGCTACTGGCATAGAACCCAGGGCTTCCCTGAGACTCTCACCAAGCCAGATTACAGACTATAATCAAAGCTAACAGACCTGCTATTGTTGTTAGGTGCCTTCGAGCCAAGTCTGACTCATGGTGATCCTATGTACAACAGAAGGAAGTGCTTCCATGCTATTCATAGTTTTAAATGGCGGATTGTTTTAGGAGTGGGCTGCCAGGTCCTTCCCTGTTTTGGTGGTGCTGGGGATCAAACCCAGGGCCTCAGAGTACAGAGCAGCATTCTACCAACTGAGATAACTCCAGCCCTCTCAAACAAGAGTGTCAGAAATAACAAATAGAGTGTGCTTGCTTAGGTCCTGAATGTTTATGACCTTTGAGCTTAACATTACTAGCCTCCCTCTCCCATTCCCAAGCCTAAACACTGGACCCCATACAATCACCTTACAATTTAACTCACACAAAGAAATTCTCGAGGATAAGAGGAACAGGTAAACTAGCTCATGTTGCCTTTTCTTGTACTAAATTTTTGACTCATGTAATTTTTAAACCTTGTTTAATTCTTAAACCTACTTAGAAAAAGGCATGATAGATAATAGATAGATAGATAGATAGATAGATAGATAGATAGATAGACATAGATATGTTGTTGTTAGGTGCCATAGAGGTGGTATCCGACTCATAGCGACCTTATGTACAACAGATGAAACACTATTGTCAGTGCTTCTCTGCTATTCATAGGGTTTTCAGTGGCTGATTGTTTATTGGGAGTAGGTTGCCAGGTCCTTCTCCCAAGCCTACAGTATCTGGTGTTCCCAGGCAGTCTCCCATCAAAGTACTAACCAAGTAGCTGGGCGCAGTAGCACTCACCTGTAATCCCAGTGGCTCAGGAAGTGGAGGCAGGAGAATCACAAGCTCAAGACCAAGGGCAGTCTGCGTAACTTAGCGAAGCCCTGTCTCAAAAACTAAAAAAAAAAAAAAAAAAAAAAAAAAAAGGGCTGGAAGTGGCAGCTCAGTGGTCCAGCACTTGCAGAGCATGCAAGCGTGAGACCGTGGGTTCAACCCCCCAGTACAGAAAAAAAAAAAAAAAAGTATTAACCAGGTCCAACCCTGCTTAGCTTCTGAAATCTGACAGGATCAGATGCCACAGTGGTATGGCTACAGGCTAGATATAGATATAGAATGTCCATTGTAAAGACGCCCAAGCGCACCTCTCTCTAGACATCCTTGCTCACTCCGAAGGGTGAATTCTCTCTTACCCTTTATCTAATAAACTTCAGATTGCTTCGTTCTCTTGTGACTCATCCTAAAATTCATTTTTGCGACTGCACCAAGGATGCAGTTCTACCTGAAGGTCAAGAGAAGCAGAACTGCTGAGCCCAAGGGCTGCAGACCCCACCGCCTACCTGAAGGAGAGGCCCATCCCCCCCAGCCACGCCCCTTTATCTGTCCCAAGGCTTGCTGTGAGAAACAATGAAAGCACCTGGGAACAACCCAGGGCCCCCCAGGGCCAGAAACCCCCAGGCAGTGACCTCAGGTCCTGCTCTGGGGATATCCCATCACCCCCTGCATGAACCCCCCTGACTGCAGCACGTGGCAATTAAGGTATGAATTCCAAACTCCTGGCCCCCTTATTATCCTGCCTCATTCTCTTCCCTGGCCCTACAACTACCTACGTCCTATCATTAATCTGTCCCCATCCTTAGAACTTGTCTCTGCACTAGAATGCAGGTTCCAGAGGGGACAGCTCCATGTCTTCCTCATGGCTGTATCCAGCACCGGGACCAGAGCCTGCTCACCATTGGGAGTCAACATTTGAATCTTGAACTAACACCTACTGATGTAAACAAGGACCCCCCAGGAGCTCTGGAAATTTTGTCTCTCAACAGAAAATATCCCATCTTACTCACAGAACGCTCGCTGCATGGATGGGAAATTGAGTGAATTTGCACGTTTGCACATGAAAGGAAACTGTCAGAGATGAGGAAGCTGAGATTCAAGAAACTTCTTGCCCAGGTGCTCAGTGTCATTCCCACTACAACACAGGACCCGAGAATTTCTGGCCCATGTGGATGACAGAGGTGGTCTGTTCCCATGGCCCAGCCAACAGTACTGATCAAGAAACAGAAGGCTGAGACCTGGCTCCAGACGGACCCCCTGCTGGCTTTGAGAGCCTGGGTGAGTAGCAACCCTCTGTGATTTCCATCTCTCCTCAAAACACAAGGGCACCAAAATCACCCAAGGTCCTTTCCCACATTCAAAAGAAATCCAGTGATTCCAACCCCCCACAAAATCCCATACCTCAATTGAAGGCTGTCCACGGTTCACTGGAGGGCCCACACACACTCTGTGAACTGCCCCTCTGCAGCTAGAGTCTTGGAACTGCAGGCTCACTGCCTGTCACCCCAGCAGAGACCCCCAAAGCACAGAGCCCCAACTCCGAAGGGAAGATCCTGTCGCTGAGCCCCATCACTCAAAATATATTTACATGTTTGTTTGGCTTTTTATTTCCTTTGTGCAATTTTAAATAGCACTTAAAAGAGAAAACCAAACTCAATGACAAAGTTTTCCTTCTCTCTAATGGAGTCAGGCTGGCTCCCTGCTTTTCAGCTGACCCAGAATTGCTAATTTTGCTTATTTCCTACTGTAACTGCCTCCTCATTTACCACACAGCGGAGGTCTGATTCCTTCCTACTGAGACAAGTAGTTTTCCCTGCTCCTTTGGGCTTTTAGTATTCTTCCAAATTATTCTGATTGATATAGACCTCCATCCATGCTAATTATGCATAGCTTCACTTATAAAGTGTGGTTTCCGTGGCAACAGCAAGGGGAGAACAGGTGTGCAGAAGGCTGAGCTATATTAAATGACAGTTACCCTCTGCCTCTCCTATGCAGATTGCTTTTCTCTGCATTTATTTATAGCAGGTAGTAATTAATCTGTGTGAATCTCACTGCTGGGGGGTAGGGGTGGGGAGAGGGATGCAGAATGATTAACAAGAGTCCTAATTATCCTTATACCTTTGAATCTGAGAATTTCATCAGCGTCAGATAATTCCAAAGTAGAATTATTGAACTTTTACTTGCACAGAGATGCCACTGCAGAAAATTCAAGGCTATCATGTGTACAAGGAGAAACTCCCCTAGCTGCTGGGGCGCTGAGTTATGCCATTTGCGGGGGGGGGGGGGGGGGCCCCAAAATTGGGGCCCATAGCTCTCTTGAATGACCTTGAAAGGTGTAAAATTGTATCAGGCCAGTGACCCAAACTCCAGGCCCTGCCCACTCCTGCATCCTGCGGTAGAAACATTCCACCAAGCAGAGGGGGAAAGCAGGGCAGCTGGCTTCCTGGGGGGCCCAGAAGGCTGCTGAGCAGAGTGGAGCATTCACAGAAAGCGCAGACCCAGGCCAGCCCGGGGCCAATACTGCCTTTCTCTGCAGGACTAGGGCAGCACATTTTCCTGCTCTGGGCCAGAATCCCTCAGGGTTTCTCCAGCTCCCAAGCATTGCAATCTATACGTTGGATTGAGCTAATGTTTACTGCAGTGGCAAATAATCGCCAAATTTTAATGGCTTAGAAATAACAAAGCTTTATGTTTTCCTTGCCGTTCACCTCCATCGTGGGTCAGCGAGGGGTGCCCCTGTGCCGTTTCCTCTGAAACTGATGCAATAACCTCCCTCTGAAAAAGTGTGCTGGGGGGGTCTCATACTAGCAATGCACTGATCATTGGCTATTTGCTCCTGTGGCCTCTCCTGACCACTGAGGGCTAAAAAATACAATACAGCCATGTGCCAAGAGGGCAGAGAGCAGGAACTATTTGGTGAGCCACATTAGTGGCTGTGACATGGCCCTCAGCATGCATGCCAAGAAACTCTTCGTGAGCTCTGTGCCGGCTCCGGATGGTGCAGTAGTGCATACGTGAAAACAGGAGAAAGTACCACAGTCCCCAGGCGCCGTGCTGGGGTGGGAATTTGTGAGTGACTTTTCTATTTTCTAAATGTGTGACAATACTGTCTGACTGACCTGTAACTTAAAAGACGTGCTTATTTGAACTAAACATGTGTGTATGTAACACAGGAACTGTGCTGGTCACTGTGAGAAATATGAAGACCACTGAGACAGCGTGTTCACCAATGGCAGGTGAATCCAAGGATGTATACGAGACCACACAGGGAGGACAGGAGGGGAGGAGAGGCCCATGCACAGGACCTAGGGAGATGGCGGTGTTTAGGGGCAGAGGCAGGGAACAGGGCCAGTGACAGGGCCAGGAGGGGCAGAGGCAGGAGAGTTTTCTGCCCTGGAGTGAGAGAAGGCAAAGTTGCCATGTTTTCATGTGTGGGAAGACCACAAGTGTGGAGAGGGGCCTTTAGCTGACACCATCACAGGACTGCTCAAAACAACCCAAGAAGCTCCAGGAGGGCAGATAGGGGTCAGGTGGTGAAGTGGTGCAGGTGAGCAGGTCAGGCAGGCATGGGGCAGTGAGTGGAGACAGTACTCACAGGCATTTAGGACCCAAAGGAAGGCATGGCATAATAAATACACACACACAGCCTTAAACACATCCTTCCCTTTATTACACCATATAAATATATACACACACATACACACTTACATATAAATGCACACGTGTACACATACATACATATACATGTACATATACATATACTGTGTGTGTGTCTATGTATGTATATACACATACTGTTGAGATGCTGGTTCTATTAGAGTTTTCATTGTGGTGGCAAATTACCTAACATAAACAATGTAAGGGAGGAAAGGTTTATCTGGCTCACAGTTTCAGAGGGCTCCGTCCATAGATACTTGGCTCCATGCACTTAGGCAGAGCATCGTGGCAGTGGCAGCATGTGGAAGGGGAGGTTCTTCACCTCATGACAGCAGGGGAGCAGAAAAAGGAGAGGACCAGGAAACAGGTATAACCTTCAACGGCTCCAGTGACCGACATCCTCCAACTAAGCTCCATATCCTAAAGTTTCCAAAAGCTCCCCAACTACCACCACCAGCTGGCAACCAAGAATTCAGCACAGGAGCCGATGGGGGACATTTCATATTCACAGCCAGCTCAAAGTGCAAAATGCATCTAGCCCATCCTCAAGAGTCCCCAAGGTCTGAGCCATTCCAATACTGCTCCACACTCCAAATTCAAAGTCTCCCCTGAGATTCAAGGCAAACTCTTAGCCATGAGCTCCTATTAAATCAAAAACAAGTCACATATTCCCATGATACAGTGGCACAGAGTAAACACTCTCACTCCCAGAGGAGGGAACAGGGGCACAGAAAGGAGAAGTTCAGACAAAAGCCAGAGTGAAACCCAGTAGAGTAAGCATTAACTTCTGTAGCTCCAGGCTGGCATGAGGCATGTGGTAGCAGGATGTGGGCTCTAAGGCTTGGGCAGCTGCCCCTGGCCTTGCCATTCTCAGCCCACCTGGCCTCTCTCCTGGGCTGGCTCCACAGATTGCCTGTGGCTTTCCTGGCAGATAATCCAGGTTCCCAGCACCTCCAACCTCCTGTCTCCACAGCAGCTTCAGCCTTACCTGTACAATTTTGTGCATTGCTTGGTCAGGGGCTGTCTGCAGGGAGATATAAGTTTTTGACATTGGTGAAATGAAAAGACCAGGGGAGATTGATAAAAAATTAAGCTGCAGGTGGTGGTGGTGGTGGTTAGGTGCCATAGAGTCGGTATCCGACTCATAGCGACCCTCATAGGGTTTTCAATGGCTGTTTTGGGATTGCCTTGGGAGTGGATTGCCAGGCCCTTCTCCCATTTTTGCAGTGCTGGGAATTGAACTCGGGACCTCAGAGACTACAGTGCAGAGCTCTACCAAATGAGCTAAATCCCAGCCCAAGCTGGAGGTGGTGCACGCCTATAATCCCAGCACTTAGGAAGCTGAGGCGGGAAGATCATGAGTTCGAGGCCAGCCTCAGCCACATGATGAGTTCCAGGCTAGCCTGGCTACAAAGCAAGACCCTGTCCAAAGAGGAGGAGGAGGAGGAAGAATAGAAAAAGAAGGAGGCAGAAGAGGAGGAAGAGAAGGAGGAGGAGGAAGGAAGAAGTGAAGCTGGAGATCAGACATACTGAACACAGAAGTCCTATGGGTAATGCAGAGCAATTGCTGCAATAGATATGCTTCAGTACCATAATCTCAGTGAGACCTCCAAAGATTCTACTCTCAAGGCTTTTGTGGTGTCAGGACTACCACTTCTGCAGATCTCACCAAAGCCACCTGAGCAAGCTCAGCTGAGGAGCAAGAATACAAACTAGTTGGAAGTGTGTTAATCCTTGTGGTCTTGGGGGCAGTCACAATGTCCCTATGTGTTTATGGAGATAGCATGTCAAAATATTTAGGAGAGCGGCTCTGGAGGCCAACTGGCTCACTTCAAATCACATTTCTACCTCCTACCAGCTGAGTACAAAAGGCAAAAGAAGCCTATTGCCTCAATTTCCACATTGGTCAAGCGAGGTTAATACTATTACCTATAGAGAATTGCTTCCAATACTGAGCAAAATGATAGATGCAGGTGAGTGTCATCTGATGCCTGGTAAGTGCCTAATGGATGTCAGTCACCAGTAATAAGCAAGTAGTGGCAGAAATACAGGCAAGAACGTGAGATTGTTCTTCCTGCCCTTTTCTGCCCAAGGACCAACTTCCCTCCATGACAGAAGCCCATAGCCAAACCAAGACACCCCAACATCAATAATGTGAAGAGTATGTGAGGTGCAATCCCAAGAAGCATGCTCATGTGCGGATCCTCCCACAAAGTGTGTTAGTGGAGCCTCTCCCTCTCCAGACCAAGAGAAGGATTCATGATTCATGCCTGAGCCCCGGCTCCATCCCTTCAGACTCCATTTGCCACTCATATTTTGGATGGAGGAGTAGAGATGAGCTGGCCCACCCCAAGCCCCACAGAGAGTGTCCCTCGGTGGGGTGAGGCCTCTTGTGTCTCCCGTGTGCAAGTTGGAAAATTTGCCCCTGAAAAGGAACTGATTTCCCACTACACCAGACAAACACATTCAGATCTGCAAGGCAGGGAAGACCAGAATCTAATGGCTAAGACAACCCTGACTTCTGCTCCCTCGCCTCTCTGCACCCCAGATCCTCCATAGGTTATGCACAATCAGATTCTAGCCATCAACAGCCGTGCTTCTGAACTAAAAACCATGATAAGTGAAATCCAGGAGGACTTCAGTGGTGCCCAGTCAGGGACCCAGCACCTAGAGGCTCATCAAAGGAAGAACAAGGGTCGCAGGGGGCAGAGGGCATGAGTGGGCAGTTTTTTCAAAGGCCTAATCAGTAGCATGCCTGCAGCCA
>VMDO01006359.1:29940-101461 GCA_007922755.1 Pedetes capensis
TTTTTTTTTTTTTTTTTTTTTTTTGATTGCTGAGTAGTATTCCATTGTATATATGTACCATAGTTTTTTTATCCATTCTTCTGTTGAAGGGTACTTTGGTTGATTCTATATCCTTGCTATTGTGAAAAGTGCTACATTGAACATGGAGATGCAGGTGTCTCTGTGGTATGATGATACATCTCCCTTTGGGTAAATTCCCAGTAGTGTTATAGCTGGGTCATATAGTAGATCTATTTTTAGTTTTTAAAGATATCTCCATATTGATTTCCACAGGGGTTGGACCAATTTATAGCTCCACCAACAATGTAAGAGTGTTCTCTTTTCTCCGCAACCTTGCCAGCATTTGTTGTTATTTGTTTTATTGATCTTGGCCATTCTTACTGATGTAAGGTGAAATCTCAGAGTTGTTTTAATTTGCATTTCCCTAATGGCTAGGGATATTGAAGCTCCAGTTTTTCTGGCCTTTGAGTTCTTCCTCCTGCAGAGCTGCAAATGTATGTTGTCCCCACCACCCACATCTCTTTGTTCTAAATAAGGCATGAACTGGTGGCTTCTGCTCAATTGTCACAGTAGAAGTACAGTGACAACTCTACCCACTATTTTCACTGCACCTCAATGGCTCTCTTGTACTCTTCTTCTATCTATATTCTGAAATCCATCCTCCAGCTAACTTTTTATTAATTTATTCTAGTAATACAATTAAATATTTTCAATGTCAAGGCATCTAGACAGATACTTCACAAAGATAAAAGATGCATGAATGATCAATAAGCATAAGTAAAACTACTCAGCATCATTATTCATCAAGAAAATGAAAATTAAAACAAAAATAAAAGATATATGGCCAATAGGCATAAGTAAATGTGCTCAGCATCATTATTCATCAGGAAGATGAAAGTTAAAATGAAATTAATGTACAACCAAGCAGAAGGGCTAAAAGCAAAAAGACTGATAATATTAAGTGTTGAAACTATTTCATAGTTTCTAATGAAGTTGAGCACATGCCAATTCTATGCATCAGCAATCCCATTTCTAGGTATTTGTTCAAAAGAAATGAAAACATACATGTACACAATGACATGTACAAGAATAGGCATGTCAGCTTTATTCATAGTAGCTGAAATGTGGACACAGCCAAGGGGGCCATCAACAGGAGATAGGAGGGTTGTGAGTTCCAGGCCACCCTGGGCTACTTCATGAAACCCTGTCTAGAGGGGGGAAAAAAGGAACAAATTTCTGCTATGCACGCCATGGATAAATCTCACAGGCATTTTGCTGAGCAAAAGAGCCAGTTACAAGAATACAAGCCACTTGATTCCTTTTATAAGAAATCCTACAGCAGACAAAACTGATCCATGGAGTTACAAGTCTGAACAGTGGTTAACTGAGGGGTTATTGATAGGGAAGGGCCACTGGGACCCCAGGGGAGTAGAAATTTTCCCTGCCTCCCTCTGAGTGGTGCTCACCTGGGGTATATATGTATACAGTTTCATCGAGCTGGACACTTAAAACATTTTACTTTAAAAATTATACCTCAATAAAAAAGAAAAACTAAAAAGATATAACTAAATGTGTAAGCAGAAATCTTGGGAAGATTTGTGACAATCGGGGGGAAACTGAAGCCCAGAGCAAGACACAACAGCTGCCTAGGTCCCCCAAAACCCTTGCTCTCCCTCTGGCTGTGACCCCTCTGCAACTGGAAGTGGGCCCTTGCCACCCAAAGCAAGGCAGGCTTTGCCCCCACTCAGCAGCCCTGTGGAATTCAGGGTGTTCATTTGGACAGTGAGTCATGGCTCGAGGGGATGAAAGTCCCCTAGCAGCTCAGGATTTAAATAATGATGTGTCAACACCTGCCTCAGATGAGTCAGATTTAATCTCAGCAGTGACCTTGTAAACTTGCAGGATTATTAGACCAGCCACGCAGATACAGAGAATATTAAAGCTGTTTGTCAAAACCTCCCTGCTTCTGTCAAGAAAAACTCTAGAACAGAGCAACACGCATGCTCCCCACCAAGGCCTCTCCAGTGGAGAACAGAAGGAAGAAGGTGCCCGACCGCTGGATGGGGTCACTCATTGTCACCTTGCACTACCTTCAGATTAAAATCGCTCGTCCCCACAGACGGCTGCATCTTCTCCGAGTGGTGCTGGAGTCAAAACTGCTAAGCCCTGGCCTCAAACGCTATCGAACTGGGCAACCAGGACCCTGATTTTTATGCTGGTCCACCATGACTAGCAAAGGTTCTTTGGCAGCCACATCAGCTTCTCTGCAGCCGTTTCCTCACCTGTGCCGTGGAAATGCATGTTAAAGGAGTGACATCAAAGGAGGTGACATGGCCAGGCACCGTGGTGCACACCTGTCCTCCCAGCACTCAGGAGGCTGAGGCAGGGGACTCGTGAGTCTGAGGCCAGTCTGGGCTACGCAGCGAGACCCTGTCTCGGACACAGAACAAAACTCGCACAGGGGCAGCAAAGGTTACAGGAAGGCCCCTCACACGTAGTGAGAGCTCAGCACTCACAAGACACATCCAAAGCCTGCACACCGCACAGCCTTTACAGTCTTCTCCCCACCCCATCCCAAAAACCGACCTCAGGGTGCTCTTGAGAATGAGCTTCGCCGGACTATAGGGGCCCAGCCAGTGGGCCACAGAGCCTCGGAGGGCCTTTTCATCCCCAGTGGTTGCCTGATGGCATGCCAGGGACAGACAAGCTATAGGACACTCCCAGGACTGACTGACCCTCCCCACCCCACCCCCACAGGCCTCTCAGCACAGGGTGTGAACACAGTGAGCACAAATAGTCAGGACCAGAATGCCAGACCCCCTGGCTGGAGAAGCCCATGGCACACCTAGAAGAAGAAGGGCTGCATAGCTCTCTCCTGTGGGTAAGCCACTATTCCCAAAGCCCCATGTCTTAACACAACCTTTGTTTGCTTTGCTTCTTTCTTTCTTTAAAAAATAAAATAAAATAAATAAATAAAATAAAATAAAAATAAAATCTGATGGATTATAAGCTGAGGAATTCCACTGCAAATTCTGGAGTCAAGGGCTGGAAAATCCACCTCCATGATGGCTTCCTCACCATGCCTGGCCTGCCTCTCTCCTTGGCCTGCGCATCTGGTGGGTTCAGGACAATCACATGCATTATGTGGTTGCTGGCCACAAGAGGAAGGACACGGAAATTGCCAGGCTGGTGAAGGGCTGCATCCCAGAACTGGGAGTGCCACGTTGCCAACTCCCATGGTTCAAACCAGGGCCAGGGCCAGCATGGAGTCAAGGAGATGGAGAGGCAGACTAGGATTCTTGGGAAGGGAACGCCAGAGTCACAGTGAAGGTGCTGCTGTGGACTTCTTTGGAAAACATAATTGCCCACAAGCCCTCTGTGTTCCACATCTGCAAAAGTGAAAATCAAGAACCTCATTACTACTATAACCTAATAACAGTAATAAATCCAGCTGTTTCCTGATTATAAAACACTTTGATGAATCATTAAAGGCTGATAAAGCCCTGTGTGATAGACACTGTTTGTGGAGGAAGAGAGGGGAGGGGCTTGTCGAAAGCCCCACGAGCAGCAAATGATCGAGGTCATGGCGTTCCCACACTTGCCCTGGCCGGGGTGGGAAGCGCAGGGTGACTCAGGAACAAGGTCTCAAAGCCTTCCTGTTATGACCACAGGGCATTTGGGAAGAGCTATGGACATCACCCTCCTGTGTAGACCACTTAAATCCCTGTGCACAGACAGAAGCAATAACATCCATGGCTCTACCTACCTTGCTTCTGACATGAAGCATCAGAATCCTGTTGTGACAAATAGACAGCTCAGGATTCAAAGTACAGACAAGAGCCATGGTGAACACAACAGAGCCACTGAGCCAACGAGAACCAGAATCCCAACTGTGGCCGCAACTCCCTGTCCCACCTGGCCTTGGGCTTTTCAGTAATGCCACCTCAAGGGCACACAGATCCCTCGGGTTTTCCCAGTCATGAGGAAGGGTGACCCGTGAGAACTGAGACATTCACATGATAGCTTATGTTCTCCACAGGAACCAGCCTCGCCTGAGAACGGGTGAGGAAAGAAACACATATCCCCAGCCACCCATGCATCCACAACCACGTTGACATGTGAGTGAGCATTCCTTGGTTTAAGGTTGAACATTCGTGAAACTTGAGCCAGTGAGGAAGGATAACACGGTGGACTGGACCACTAAGCATTTTTCAAACTACTTCATTGTTTTTATTTTATCACCTGCTTTGCATAACATCTTTCCATCCAGATGACAACCAGCACAAACCAAAGGTACTGCAATTTCTTCTTGTTCATTCCCGTATCCCCAATGTCTAGTGCAGAGATGATCAAATCCCAGGCATCCTGTGAATGTTTATTGAACCAATGAGTGAATGTGACTTCTCAGCTCCTACCACATCTGTCTGGATGGTTATGGACCATATTTCTCTTGCTCATCTCTGCATCCCAGCTGGTGCATAGTAAATGTTCAATAAATGTTTGATGAGTGAATAAGAGAGACAAAAAGAAGGGGAAGAAGGGAGGGGAGAGAATTCAGACTTGGAAGCAAGCCTCACCTCCTACTGTGCAGCAATAACATTTTGCTGATGTCATTCCCTCGTGTTCCTCCATTTTCTAGATTTTGAGAGACCCAACAGCCAGCACTGCTCTGAACAAGCTGCTTGTTTTGTTATCCTGAGAAAAAAGCCAGTCCCAGCAACAGAGGAAGATCATTGCTGGAGAATTTAGTCTTGTTTGCAAGGTCTTACAGCAAGGACACAACCAACCAGTGAAATAATCAGAGCCAGGAGTTGGAGTTTCAAGTAAAATGGTTTTAAGACAGTGCCGCGGCCTCTGCCCCTCTCCAGGGTTTCACCTGATCCCTCCCTCCCCTCCATCCCCACCCAAAGTCAGTGAACTCTGGGTTTCCCACTCACATCCATCCTGGAACCCACTCCTCGTGATCGCTATAAATCTCCGCCACACATCCAAGTCACTCACCTCCTTCGCTAGCTGCCTCCCAGGGAAGATGCAATGGTCCAGCCAATGCTTCCTGCTCTACTTAGCACAGGGAAAGGCCATCTGTGCAGTGAAGCCTGCTCCAAGTGAGCACTGCCCCCCGAGACCCTTCCCACACCTCAAAAAGCTGCCACTGACCAGGCCCTGAGCAGCAAGGGCCTCTCCCTCCTGCATGGAGACGGCATCCCCAGCCTGGCACCCAGTGGGAGATCGGGGCCAATGGACACCCAGCAGCAGCCCAGTGGGAGACCCCAGGACACAGGGAGCCTCCTGATCTAGACCCGGAGCCTGTCTTGGTGAATGCACTGTACAGCCAGTCCAGGCCCTCTCTAAGTCCCCAAATGAAAGGCAGGATCAGAAAAGCTATGAGGCTTCACTATCTCAGGCCAAAACCCAGAGCCCCTGTCCCCACTGCCCAGCGAGGGCCTGCCAGGAGGTGAGAGGCCACTCAGGGGAGGGAGCTGCGTGTTTCACACCTGAATTAGGGCCCCGAGTGCCAGGAGAGGGGTGTGCCAGAATGAAGCCAGGTGACACACGGCTCCCCGCAGCCAGCCACAGAGGCCTGCTGAGCGCCAGGACACATGCGAGCCCCTGGACATGCAACAAGGATTGTAAATGACCAGAACACATGGTCGAGTGCAGGGCAAGGGGTGGAAATAGAAACAGAGACTCTGTGCAGCCATCCGGGGTGAGCCCAGCAGGCCACCACCTCCATGTGAGGGTGTCAGGGAAGCACCGTGGGCCACAGGCCTGGGCAGTGACTGCTGCCCCCATGGGACAGAAGGCTCTGTGGGGGAGGCATGAGGCCCTACTGTGCGCCCAGAGCCAGGAGCTGCTTCACAAGCATACTCTGCTCCCCTAACAAGCAGCAGCTGGGACAAGGACAGCTGATCAGCTCACTGCTCCTCCCTCCTGGCTGGCCGTGGGCATGTCACTGTAGCTCTGAGGCCTGCTCATCCATCTTCTATGTGGGCCACTGCACGGCGTGGGTCCTGTAAGTCCGTCCTGCTACCAGATGCTGCAGGATAGGACCAAGGCCACATGAGAGCAAGGTGGGCTTCTCCACGGTGGAACCCCCAGGCCCCAGTGTGGCTGCTCTGGAGGGGACGCAGGCAGCTCGAGCCTTCCTTTCCAGGCCTCACAGTGTCCACCATAGGCAAGAAAGAAATGGACAGTCCCGGAGCTGTGCTGCGGCCAGGGCTTTACTCACGCACAATCTCCTCCTCAGTCCTGTAAGGAAAGCGTGGCTGCCCCATTCTACGGACAGGGAGACTGAGGCCCGGGTGGCTAAAATACATGCCCAGAAACACACAGCGTGGAAGTAGCACGGTGTGAACTGAAATTAGCACTTTGAGTCCCAGGCAGCCAGGAGGGCAGTTCTCTTTCCAGGCCTACTCTGCCACTGCCCTTCACTTGTGTCCAGCTGTCTGCAGTCTTCACAGATCACCACCAAGCTGAGAGAAATGGTTAAGAATACCAGCGTTCCAACCCCAGAGACTTAGAAAGGTGGAGCTGGGGTATGCTGTGGTAGGTCAATGGCATTAGGAGCCCCTTGTGCCTTCCTGTGTCCGGCCCCTGGATGTGTGTACCCAGCCCTCTCCCAGATCTGGGCTCAGCCACATGCCTTTCTCCACTAAATTAAACAGAGCCAGGTGCAGTGGCATATACCTGTAAGCCCAGCAACTCAGGAAGCAGAGGCAGGAGAATCACAATTTCAAGGGCACAGGTAGCCTATGTAAC
The DNA here is from genome assembly GCA_007922755.1 of Pedetes capensis. Classification (NCBI taxonomy): domain Eukaryota; kingdom Metazoa; phylum Chordata; class Mammalia; order Rodentia; family Pedetidae; genus Pedetes; species Pedetes capensis. Next base: position 36,700 of record VMDO01006359.1, read on the forward strand.
TTAGTGAGACCCTATCTCAAAATAAAAAATTAAAAATGGTTTGGGGTGCAACCCAGTAGTAGAGCACTTGCAAAGTATGTGCAAGGCCCTGGGTTCAACCCCCAAGTACCAAATATATATAAATACATATGTATATGTATTTATATATATATACATATGTGTGTGTGTGTGTGTGTGTGTGTGTGTGTGTGTGTGTGTGTGTGTATATAACAAGCCTGCAGCCATAGCACTATGGCGTCCAATCCTGTCAGATCTCAGAAGTGAAGCAGGGTCGGGTCTGGTTAGTACTTGGATGGGAGACTGCCAGAGAACATCAGATACTGTAGGCTTGGGAGAAGGACCTGGCAACCCACTCCCAAAAAACAATCAGTCATTGAAAACCCTATGAATAGCAGAGCAGCACTGACAATAGTGTTTCCCCTGTTGTATGCAAGGTTGCTATGAGTCGGATACTGACTCGACAGCACACAACAACAACATATATTGAACAGACAAGTAAGGACATGCTACCTCTGAACCCAGGTCTTAGGACGTGGCACAGATGTCCCTCCCCTTCCTGCACCTCTGCAATGTCCTAAGAATGGCACACCGCACTAGCCAAGGGACAGAGCTGAGTCCCGCCAGCCATCTCTCCTGAGAACAGCCACTGGCAGCAGTCAGCTGACCCCTAAGCAGGAGCAAGTACCCAGGGAGACCTCAGACAGCACTCAGCAGAGCCAGGGCTGAATCACCAACCCACAGCTTCTAAGATTCCATCAATGCTTATTGTTTTAAGCCACTGAGTTTTCGGTTGTTTTGTTACATGGGGTTATCATAGTGGCAAACAGCAGATACCCTGAGAAATGTGCATCTCAACCAATCACCCACAATTTACCTGTGGCTCATGGAGAACACTGTGCCTTGGCCCTTCCCAGATATCACACTCTGCCCACAGCAGAGGAGGGAGAGGATTCCAGGAGTAGAGAGCCCCAAGGTGCCACTGTGTGCCCACCGTAGCTCTCAGCAGGAAGCCCTGACATGCCATCTACTGACCTATAGGACAGCATTGGTGTGTCAGACCACAGCAACATGGAGGGACAACAGAAGTGGTCATGAGGATGGACCGAGAGGAGTCAGCAGCTCTGAATGATGCACCAGAGAGGAGAGGAGGGGTTGGAGACCGAAGTCAAAATGGAAACTTAACAGGGATGTTTTCCCACTTATTGGCAGTGTAATTAGCCAGAGGAGCCCCAGCTGGTGCTGTTATGCCTACTCCAGTACGAAACCTAGCATTTATACAACTGTTTAAATGTGCAGAATTTTTGTTCCCTTTGTAACTCTCAAACGTTAACTAATTAATTGCCATAGGACCCCGGGGTAGACAGTAGGTTTTCCTGTATTTTGTAAGGGATGAAAATAAGCCATTTCTAAGCAATGCAGAAGTTAGTTCTAAGCAACAGGTTCTCTTTCCAGGTCATAGCATCCTGCCACAAGCCTCAGGTCTCAGGCATTTTTACATCTTTGAGTGCAAAGTTCTAAAGATTCTATTAATAGAGTTTAAAATATCAGTATATTTGAGCTGGAAGAGACATTAAGGAGGTGTCAATCCAAATCTCATTTTATAGATGCTGAAAAGCAGCTTATTTGAGCCAAGGACTTTCTAAGGTCATAAAATAGCTCAGGGAAGAAGCAAGATTAGATCTGCTGGGCTCAGCCCAGCTTCCCCCTCCTAACCTCACATTCTGAAAGATGCCGTCACTAATGTTAGACCCACAGATGACAAATGACAGGCGTTTAGAAGGTTTTTTGAGTACTAGGCAATCATCAGGCCCTACAAGTCCTACAGGTTAATCTCTGCCTTGGGATTCCTCAGCACTGGGGATTTAGGACCAGGCTGTGTCACCCAGATGTGGTGGGACGTTAGTCCTGTCTGTGAGAGGAAGGGCAGGATCTCTGTCCCAACGTAGCCACAGGAGTCCTCACCTGGAATATCCCCAGCCACATGCCTTGTTCTGAGCACAGAGCAGGTGCCCAGTAAATATACGGTGACTAGGCATGTCAGCGTGCAGCCAAGACACACTGGCATCTGATCCCATCTGAATTCAGAAGCCAACCAGCATCGGGCCTGGTTAGTCCTTGGATGGGTAACTGCCTGGAAATACTGGGTGCTGCAAGCTAGGGAGAAGGACCTGGCAGCCCTCTCCTGAAACAATCAGCCCGTAAAACCCTATGAATAACAGAGAAGCACTGACATAGTGCTGGGCCTGGCACAGTGTCCGGTAGTATTATCGTTCTATTGTGCATAGGGTCACTATGAGCTGGACCCAACTCGACAGCAGCTAACAGCTACAACAGGCAAAGCTGGCACGTGCTGGAGCTCGCTCGGCAGGAGCCTAAGATAAGTCAGGATATGGAAGGTTCCAAATACTAGAGTCTGAACCTGATGGAGGATCGGGCAACTCAGCATTTTGGTTCACTCTGCTTCCTTTATCTATTAAATAAATGTATGCTGTGTATTGACCATGACTGGGGACTCCACTGGGCACAGAGACTAAAAGTCATTCTTCACCTGTGTTTTGTCCACTATAAGCAAACAGAGCATCAGAGACTTATTCTGACAAGAAATTCCCCCGATGAATGGGACAGCTAGAGATTTGGTCCAGTTCCTTCACTCTACCACGTTGTTGCTGTTATTAGGTGCTGTGGAGTCGTGTCCTACTCATAGCGACCCTTACAGGGTTTTCAATGGATGTTTTGGAATTGCCTCAGGAGTGGATTGCCACATTCTTCTCCCATTTTTGTGGTGCTGGGAATCAAACTTGGGACCTCAGAGACTGCAGAACGGCATTCTACCAACTGAGCTAAATCCCAGCCCTCCTACTGTGTAGTTTCCTAATAACTACAAACACAGAGCCAGGGTGGAGCCAGGGGATCAGGCGTGGGTTCCCACTGCTGCAGCTGTTTCCATTGTGATGACTTCACCAGGATCTGTAACTTCTTCACAGTATCATCACCGCCAGCATCTTCACCAACCACCACCACCATAAGAGTCCCAGCCAATATCACCATGTAGGGTAGCCAGCCCTCCTCAGCAATGGTATTAGGAATGGAGGGAGAAGTGAGGAGCCAGGTGTGATGGCGCACACTTGGGATCCCAGCACTGGGAGGCAGGGGCAGGAGGAGCAAAGCAAGTTCCAGGCCAGCGTGGGCTACACAGTAAGACTCTGTCTCAAAAAAAAGAAGACAGAGGGGAAGTGAGAGCTTCTGGGAATGGAATAAAATAGGGCAGAAGCAGAAAAGGAAGAGGGCTTCAGGGAACACAAGAAGCAAGACACTTGCAAAACCTAACAGCATTAGGCACGCAGAGCACACCTGTTTGTGCAGTTGGTGGGCAATCTGCCAACTTTTGTAAATGTAATAAAATGTCTTCAGCTCCTAGGAGGCCCTCCCAGCAACTAAGAACAGAAGGCCTAGCCGGCTTGCCTCTCATCTCAGTGACTCTGGAGGTGGAGGCAGGAGGATCACGAGCTCCCAGCCAGAGGCAGCCTGTGTAACTTAGTGACCCTGTCTCAAAATACAAAGTAACAAATGGGCGGGGGGAGGGGGGGGGGAGTGCAGCTCAGTGGTAGTTGTTGTTAGGTGTCGTTGATTTGTGTCCTCTTAGGGTTTTCAATGGCCGATTGTTTCAGAATTACCTCGGGAGTGGATTGCCACATCTGTCTCCCATTTTTGCCATGCTGGGAATAGACACCAGGACCTCAGAGACTACAGAGGATCACTCTACCAACTGAGCTAAATCCCAGTGGAGGAGGGCTTGCAAAAACCATGCCTGAAGCCCTGGGTTCAACCCCCCAGTTCTACAGAAAAAGAGCAGAACGCCTCATGGATCCAAGTGTTCTAGAAGAAAACAACCACCCTTCCCCAGTTAGCAGTTCTGGACCGACCTTCTGCTCTCTGTTTAAACACAGATGTTACCAGCTGCTCCTGACCGCAAGTGCAGAATTGCCTGCAGGGGTGACTTAAGGCAGCGAGACAGCCTTCCCGCCCAAGAAAAACCCACGGGCAAGTGCGCTTACTCCTGGAATCCCACACCCGGGGGATTCGCTTCGTTGACCTCAACCCTGCCAGCAAGCGACTGAGATGTCCCACTTACGCCTCCTTCACATGGGTGACCCTCTGCAGACCTGTCGTGACCGGAACTCTGCCATGATCTTCAGCAACGCTCCTCACCTCCAGCCAAGTTCATACCCCGACTTCCTAACCCCCAGGGCACTCAGCTTGTACAGCCCTGACCCCATTTCCTGGGGCCTCCAAGCCTGTGCACAGAAAGCCTTGGCCTGCTGCATGCCTGGCAAACCCACCCAGCTCTCCGGACACCATCCTCCCCACCTGCCATGGAGCCCTGTGCCTGTGGCTACTATTAACACCTCGCCCCATAAGATTCTGAGCACTGAGTCCTCAGCAGATAGCCAAGCACCCAGTACGTGAAGGCATTTGGCACACTTGAATCTCATTTTAAAAATGAACCCCATTATCAAAACCATCTTTCAGATGGAGGGTTGAGTGCAGACAGGAGACCTCCACGGGCATTGGCAAAGGGGGGCTCCCCTAAAGGTCAGCTAGGTGGGATGGTGGCATGTGGCCCTCGGTGTGCCTGGACCCTTGCTGGGCTGGTGAGGGGACTTGCTCATCTCTACCATCCTGAACCTGCAGAGCCTTTAGAGGCACGGAGTTCTGGGTTCCCATGGGTGGAAATAATTCTTCGGCTTAAGATCTCCATGGCATTTTCTCTCTCTAAAAGAAGCACAGCAAAATTATCTTCCACTGTGCCATTTGGAGGGGAGGGAGGTGGAATTTACCAGCAGATGTGTTTTCAATAAACTTTTTAAAGGCATATAACCAAAAGCAAAGTGAAGACAGATCCTTGATGCACCTGAGGGCTGTCTGGTTTTCACATGGGGCTCATCAAGGTCTCTGAAGGTTAGAATTTTGCCAGTGACTTTGACTTGAGTCTGGGCTGAGCAGAGGACAAGTAAGGATAGCAAAAGGAACAGGATGGCCTAGGTAGGGACCCAGACACAGAGCCACTTTGTCTCCTCTGTGCCGAGGATGGTACAGCCTCAGGGGCTGAGAGGGGCGGAAGATGGGAAAAGCCAGCACTGCCCTCCAGAAGCTCAGCCTTGGGGGGCAGACAGGCAAGTGAAGGGTCCATGACAGAGAGCTCAAGGGATGGACGAGGGACCCAGGGAGGGGAAGGACAGGGCAGTCAGCTCAGGCCCAGAGCCTATACCCAGGAAGGACAGGCAGGCAGGTCTGGGCCCCTCTGGAGACAAGAGTGGCCCCAGATATGCGGGGTCCCCAGCCTCTTTTCCACACAGCTGTGCCAACACCCCTGCACTGAGCATGGCTGTCGATGGCTGACCACTGACCTCCAGAAAACTGCTCAGGGCGGAAGGATCTACGGCATCCACAACAAGGTCACCCTCCTTATTGGACATCAGGAGCAGCACAATGGCCAATGACACAGTGCAAGGAGCTTCACAGTACCACCCTTTGCTCTTTGGTAAGATCAACCCAAGGTGCAATTCTGTGTTCCTGGGGGATGAGGCTGACCAGGCTCCCGCTGAGATCCCACCCATGCCTAGGCCCTGCTAATACCCCCTTTCTGCTCCTAACCCCCCAACCAAGAGGACAAGGGCCCTGTGTTCAGGAAGTCACACTTAAGATCGGACTTCACACGGCCCACACTCCCTCACTCGCCTGCCTCAGGCACCAGCCCCTGCTGTAGAATAAGCCAGGCCACCCGGCAGGGAGCAAAAAGAAGAATCCTGTTAGTGTGAATCCAGCACCCTCCAGCCTAGGCCACACAGCCACCCCGACCCTGGCCTCAGTCCCAGCCCCAGCCATTCTCTCGGGAACACAGTCAGCAACCCCACACACAGATCCTGCTCAATGCAGTCCATGACACAGCCCCTACTCACCACAGTCCATGACATAGCCGCTCACCGAGTCATCTGCAAAGAACAGGCCGACCGTGTCACCCAGAAACTTCCGAGTTCTCCTCGGCCAATGGAATCTGTCCAACTGCTTGGCCCACTGCTGGAGACTTCCTGTGACTTCCCAGCACCGCGTCCCCAGGTCTCCAACCACACACAACTCCTGGCGTACCTGGTCATACAGACATCACCTGACCCCTCACCACATCTGCCTCTCTCTCTCCCGAGTCACCACCATCTGTTCGCCACCACCCTCCCCTCCATGAGGCTTCCCACAGCCCTGCAGTGGCCATGACTCCCTCCCCACCCATATCCACGCCTGCCACAGGACCACTTTGCACGGTCTGCACAGCACCGCAGCTTTCTGCGTGACACCTGACTCACTCCTCAGCTGTGGACAAGGCCCAGGGCCCCCCACTGCGGAATCACTGCATTCATGGGTGGAACTCTGGTAAGTCACATTCCATAGGAGACAATAGAGGAGAGAGGCTCTAATGTCTACTGAGGATCTGCCACACACCACACACGCTGTCTGTTAACACCTTGTGCCTGTTGTATGATTTACCACAATGTCCACTGACCTCACGTGCACAGCTTAATGATTTTTTACCTTTCTACACCCATAGCCATGCCTGCATTCACGACAAGCAACATCTCAGCACCTCAGCAAGTTAGCCTGTGTCTCTTCCCAGGTTATACGCTCCCGGCAGAGGGCCGCTGCTGAGACTCTGGCACCAAGGACTAGTCTCACCTGTTCTTGAGTTCTTGTAAATGGAACCCCATGAACAGAGCTTCGTATGAATGGAATCATATAATATGTGCACTTCTTGCCCAGTGCCTTTCTTTCATCATGTTGTTGTTGGGTGCCATCCAGTCGATCTGACACATGGCGACTCTCACAGGATTTCCAACAGCTGATCGTTTGGGGATTGCTTCAGCAGCAGATTGCCACATCCTTCTCCCGTTTTTGCAGTGCTGGGATTTGCAGGATTGAAGTCAAGTCCTCAGAGAGCACAGAGCAGTGCTCTACCCACTGAGCTAAGCCCCAGCCCTTTCATGCATCTGTAAAATTCCTTTATGCATTTATTGATATTTTGTTACTAATATCCCATTTTAGTACTCCACCCTAATGTGTTGATTCTTTCTCTTTCGATGAACACCTGGGCTGCCTCTAGTTTTTGGTGTGGTAAACGATGCTATGAATATTCCTCCATGTCATTTGGTGAACAGATTGTTATTTCTCTTGGGCAGATGCTCAGGAGGGAATTTCTGGGCTCTGAGCTATGCACCTTCTCAGGACTGGTAGATCCTGCCAAACAACTTTCCAACAGCTCTGTTCCAATTTACAGTCTCAACCAGCAGCACAAGAGAGCTGTAATGACCTCATTTCCTCGCCAGCACTTGATATTGTAATTTTCTAATTTTTTCCATTCCAGTGGATAGGAAGCAGTGTCTCATCATAGTTTTGACTGATGCCTCCCTGATGACTAATGAACTGAACACTTGTTCATGAGCTGATTGGCTCTTCAAAGGTCTTTCTTTGTGAAGTTTTTTCAGACACCTGATACATAAGGAAATTTCATTCTGTCTCCATGCTAGCTCTGAAAGGCAGGTGTTGTTACCTCAGTTTTACAGAGGCTGAAGCTCCTGAAAGCTAAGTAACTTGTTCAAGATCATGCAGGCAGCTTATGACAGGTTGGGGCTGACAGGCACGCTGAGTGCTCCAGAGCCGGGTGCTTTCTACGCTAAGGGCAGGCTCTCCCAGACTCAGAAGCCTGCTAAGAGCATGTGCTCCAGCCTCCGTCACCGGCATTCCAGTCCTGCTCCTGTGAGACCCTGAGCAAATCCCATGCCCTCTTAGAGCCTCCATGTCCTGAGTGCCACACAGGTGGAGCAACACTGGCTGCCTCGTGTGTTGCTCTGAAGGCTGAACAAAGCGCAGTGCCCAGAGTATGAAGGCATTGGTGCACCCCATGCCACCCTTCTTCCTCTCCCTCTTCTGATCTGCCACCCCCAAGGACACCACCTTTTTCTTCCCTGGGAAGATTGTTAATAATAAACAGAGGACATAGGAAGCCCCTGACCACTTGCTTTCCATCTTGCTTTCCATAATACCACAGCACAAAGACACCCCTGGAGGATCTCCAAAGTCCTGTTTGAGACAAAGCATGCCCATTGTATTGCTAAAATGCTGGCAGAGAAAGCGGACACCTGTCATCATGGGATTATCTAGACATCAACTCAGCTCCCAAACGCTGACCTCACCAGCTTCTAGAAAAAGCTACCACTTGAGCCAGAAATCCCAAGTGCCAACAGGCTCAAGTTCATTAGTCATCAGGAAAATGTAAGTTAAAACCACAATGAGCTGCCCACCAAAATGGATACAATTTTAAAGGTTGACAATATAAAGGCTCGGGTCCCTGTTTTGCTCCCCTGTGGGGGCCCTTCAAATACATTTATGCTGCAGACTTCAAGAAATGGGAACAAGTTATTGATTCTCTGTTATTGAAAAGCAGAATGAGACGTCACAAGACATTTATTTTAATAACATGCCCAGTAAATCCAAGGCAAAAGACTGAATTTTGAAGTGATCTAACATTATTAAATAAATCTATAATGGGTTAAGTTTTTAAAAGTTTAAAAATAATTATTCTGGAGTTGTAAGCATCAGTATAGGGGCTGGGGATATAGCTCCGTGGTAGAGTACTTGCTAAGTATGTACAATACTCAGCCAGGAAAGGAAGGAAGGAAGGAAGGAAGGAAGGAAGGAAGGAAGGAAGGAAGGAAGGGTAAAAGGAAAGAAGGAAGGGAGGGAGGGAGGGAGGGAGGGAGTGAGGAAAGAAGGTAGGAAGAATAAATGTGGCCTGTTTTTCCCGGTATTTCTTCCCCTGAGTTACTTAGACTCTTCTAAGAAACAAATTGCCAGCCCATAAAGCATCCAAGACCATGAAGGAAACCACTTTGTCACCTGATAGCAGTTTATCAAATGTGAGACCCTTTCTGCTGTGCAGCCCAACATAAAATATCTAGAAATAGTTTCATACAATAACTCTAAATATTTATATGTTATAAAACAAAAAAAAAATAATTTTTAAAAACAAAACAAAAAACAAAAATATCATATGGGAAACTGACTTTAGGTAAAGCGGGAAGAAATGCCTACTGAAGAAACTACATGTACGCTGAAGTTTAAAAGAGTAGAAGAAGTTACCCAAGTAGTGAGCATCAAAAGTGAGCAATGGGGTAGATCATCAAATGTAAGCAATCTGTTCAAGAAACTAAAAGATGGGTGGTACAGCTAGATGGAGGCAAAGGAAGGCAGGGGACTTATACAGTTAGGCTGATGGAAATGGCAGGGGCCAGATCAAGCAATGTCTTATGGGTCACGCAAAGGAGTCTGGGTCCTATTACAAAGACAAAAGATGATTGAAAGACTTAAAATAGGAAGAGCAACATGGCAGACATTGTGTCTTTAGCAGAGCCCTCCAACCTCTGGCTGGAAGAGAACAATGATGGGAAAAGAGGAAAGTAGAAGCAGAGACATCTGGAGGGGCTGTTGCAATGATGCAGGCAAGAGATGCTAATTCCAGGGGTAGTTGTGTTGTTAGCAGCCATCGAGTCAGGTCCGACTCATAGCAGCCCTATGTACAACAGAATGAAATACTCCCCAACTCTGTGCCAGGCACATGATCTTTTTTATGTTTAAACCCATTGTTGCAGACCCTGTGTCAATCCATCTAGTTAAGGATCTTCCTTTTTTTCTTGACCCGCCACTCTCCCAAACATGATGTCCTTCTCCAGAGACTGGTCCCTCCTGACATGTCCAAGAAGAGTAGACTCCAGTTACAGTTTTCAAATTGAATCAATAAAACTTCCTAATAAGAGACAGGAAGTGAGGGAAGGTGGGCTCAGTGGTAGTGCTGTGGTTTCTGGCCAGAGCAGCTGGGTGGCTGACAACTATGAGCAAGGTGGGGCAGCTGAAGGGAGGGAGCAGGGCAGGGGAAGGGCAGATGGAGATGTCTGCCTTGGCAGGTTAAACTTGCCATGTCCAGAAAATACTCACTAGCAATGTCAGGTGAACAGTTGGAGCTGTGGCTCTGGAATGCAAATCTGGGTCAACATTAGCATAAACACAGAGAGACCCATGAAGATGGGTGACCTCAAGGAAAAGAACAAAGTCAGGAGAAACCCCAGCCTGAGCTAAGAAGAGCCCAACGATTTGTGTTTGATATAAAGAAAATAAGGAGAACTAAGGAAAAAGCAATGATGAGCAAGAGCATGGAGTGGGTGGGCCAGAGCCACTGCAGTGTGGCTTCTGCCTCCACCAGGCCACCGAAAATGACCTCTCAAAGCCACCTGAGGCCTCCATGCAACTGAAGCTCAAGACAACCTTCAGTCTTCAGCTGCCACCACAATGCCTTCCCTCCCAGCTTCCTGATGCTCTGTTCTTGGACTCTGCCATGCTTTCAGCTGAATTAACAATCATGTCAACCAAATCAGGTTTATCACCTTACATAACAGGAAGCATCTCCAGAGGCAGACCAGCCCCAAGGCCTGGGTGAGTCACCAGCTTAACAATGTCTTCAGGGACACAGGCTCAGTCTGTCTCAGCTTCACTATCTATAATGAAAGAAAGCAAAGAAAGAGGAAAGAAAAGCTAAAGAGTTTCATATTCAAAAGGAAGTTAGAACCCACAGATCCGTATTTGTGTTAGTCAGCTGGTACATCGCTGTGGAAAAAACCTGACTGAAATAAACATATGGTAGGAAAGATTTATTGGGTGCTCACATAATGGACCACAGCCCATATGGCTAGGAACCATGGTACAGGGCAGGTGGCAGCAGGGACCTCTAGCAGAGAACCTCATGTCATGATGGATCAAAAGCAGTGAGAGCTACCAGAACTGTGGGTCTGATGTAAAGCCTCCAATGGCCTGCCCCCAACAATCACTTATGCAAAACTAGAACCTACCTCCCAAAGTTTCATAACCTCCCAGGACAGGACCACCAACTAAAGATCCAACAGCCAAACACATGACCTTTGGGGGAACATTTAGATCCAAACCATAACACTCCAGCCCTGTACCCCAAAAGTCATGACCATCTCATAATCCAAAATGCATTTAGCCCAACTTCAAGAGTCCCCAAAATCTTAACAATCTCAACCGTGATCAAAAAGTCCAAGTCTAAATCCAAAGTCTCCACTGAGACTGAAGGCAAATTTATCTGTGAGCCCCTGAAAAACAGACAGATTACATAATTCTAACATATAGTGGCACAGAGTAAGCATTCCCATTCCGAAATAGAGGAAAGGGGCACAGGAAAGAAAGATTGGTCTTCAGCAAGACCAGTAACTTGCTGGACAAACAAATCCTGTGGTTCCATGTCTGGCATCTGGCGCACATGACATCATCTGACACACAGGACATAATCTGGTACCTGGCACCATCTGGGCTTGAACAGGCTTCAGGACCTCCTCCCCCATGGCCCTGCCATTTGCAGCACCTATGGCCCTCATGGGCTGGCTCCACTTGTTGCCTGTGGCTTCCCTCAGCAGGCATTTCATGGTGCTGGCATCTTCTATATCCTGGGGTCTCCATTGCTACTTAGGCTCCACTCTCAAAGCTTCATGCACCAGCCCTTTAGGAGGTCTCTGCAGCAGAGCATCCACCCATGGTACAACCAATCACCTGGCCTCACAGATTATTTTCAGAAACCTTGGTGGCACCCTCCATAACTCTTTAACTCTAGCATTCTTCAGGCTGGTAAAACCAGCACAACGTGGGTGACACCAAGATTTGCTGCCAGCTCAATTATTGGCTTCACCCTTTCAAACCACAGCTGGGGTGGCAGCCTCTGTATTCCCCAGCAGAGTAATCACTTCTGTGGGTGGCCCCCTTGCAATAGGGTGTCTTATAGAGACACTCTGTTTTCAGATGTTCCCTTTTCAAATGAAAGAGTTTTAAATGAGTTTGCCATTTCATACCCTGAGGCCTTCGATCAGAGGGGCCTGGCTGACTCTTGTTTTGTCCCTAGGGGATTTCTATCATCCCAGTAAAAAGTTCAGGGCTTCCTCTTACCACAGCTTATCTCTTTAACAATTATGTCCTCCATGCCTGAACAAGCCCTGTCTGCAATAACCTTAGATAAGCCACAGCTTTTTTCCTCTTTAAACTGTACACTTCTCAGATTTTTTTTGTTCTGTCTTTTTCTCTATTTTTTCATCATAACTCTGGCTCAAAGCAGCAAGCAATAACCATGCTACATCCCTTATATCTTGCCACCCTCATATTTCCTCCACCAAGTTAACTAGTCCATTAGTTTTGAATCCAGCCTCATTCAAATCTTTAGGACATGAACAAAATGAAGACATATAACATGAATCACCTCTGGTCCACTTCCCAATATGGTCCTCATTTTCCCCTGAAACCCCATGAACCCATCTGCATTTCTATCAGAGGCAGCATTTTGCTCTTCCAAATACTCATCAGAACCACCCCTCAAGCTCTGCTTACAGCATTCCAGGTCTTCTCTCTTCTACATCTTCAAACTCTTCCAAGCTCCTCTAGCAAACAAGTTCCAAAAGCCTAAGAGCCACATGGACAGGTCTCTGTATAGCAATGCCCTCACTCTTTCAGTATCAACATTCTGTATTGTTTTTGTTTTTAGGTGCCATCAAGTCAGGTCTGACTTGTAGTAACCCTATGTACAACAGAATGAAATACTTCTCTGCTATTCATAAGGTTTTCAATGGCTTCAAGTCTTTTTCCCATTTTTTCAATGCTGGGAATTGAACTCAGGGCCTCAGAGCCTGCAAAGCAAGCACTCAGTCAATTGAGTGAAGCCCAGACCTGTATTAGTTGGCTCATTTGTCACTCTGGCAAACAAATTTATGGGAGAAAATACTTATTGGGGCTCTTGGTTAGAAGATCTCATTCCATAAAGATGGCAGGGAAACATGCCAATGACAAGCAGGGACCATGGCAGATGACCTCTTACAGCTTGGTAATAGGGAAGCAGAAAGCAGAGAGAACGACCAGAACTGGAGGTCCAGGGGGAAAAAAAAAAAAAAAAAACCTCCAATGACCTATTTCCTTAAAGCTAGACCCTTCTTCCCAGAGTTCCATAACCTCCTAGGACAGTGCCACCAGCAGGGGACCAAACATTCAAACACATAACCTTTGGGAGACATCTTAGATTCAAACCATGACATTCTGCTTTGTTTTGGCTTTTTTTATTATTGTTATGAGCACCCATGATAATAAAAGGGACAGGTAACAGAAATAATTGAAAACAAAAGACAATTCAGAAATAATTTCTATTTAGTCTGGGGATTTTGCTCATGCCCTTTTTAAGTAGCAAATTTACTTTGCAAATTATATATTAGTTATATATATAAATATATATTATTGTATTTTACTTTGCAAAATATTAAAATTATTTTTCATTCCTTAAAAACCCACCAACTGGTGGTGGGGGAGGTAAGAGCAGACTAAGATGGATGACAGGAAAATGCAAGCTGGAACATAACACTTTAGAGCAGAAAAATCACAAGCTTTATTATCTTCGAGTGAGTATTGAAGAGTTTATTTATAACCCCCAAAAAGGCCTTTAAATCTAGTAAGAAATAATGAGTCATCTCTCTGAATGGGTCTCAATGGTATGAACTGTAAAGAGAGACTATTCCGAATCTCACTAGAAAGAATTTTGACTTGACCAGTTCCTTGATAGTGGGTCCCATTGGATCCTCAAGGAAGCCCACAGGATGATGAAAGACTCCCAGGTGGCCCAAGCTGTCCACATGAGTCCCCAGGTGATCCCAACTCAAGCCAATCCCCTAGGGATGCTCCGGTCCCTCACTCACCCAAGTGTAAGTCAGAAGCCCACCAGCTATCCTAATTGTTCGACCCCCAGGTGCGGAAGATCCAGGAGGTGAGACTAGGACTTCCTCTTCCTGAAGAGGTCCCTGGATGGCTGCACAAGCCCTGAGCTGTTCAGCACTGCTGAGTGAGGTGCAGCTGTGGAGCTGAAATTCTAGAACGTGACAGGGTAACCACCCAAGCACTGGGGCATCATAGCTCCTTGGGAAAGCAGTGAGGCACGTCCTCTAGGGGCAGCCAGACAGGATCACCATCATCAGGTCCCATAGGAAGTGGGAGATCCTCCTGCTGTTCATGCCACCCCCTCCCTTCCATGCGCCATTGCTCAGCCCCAACATCTCCTTGGCTGGGCCAACCATCCACACATTGCCCTCAGAATCAGGCAGGGACTCAGCACACTGGGCTGCTTCAGTCCAAGTGCAACTCTCAACTGCTTGACTGCAGGCTTTTCTTCCTGATTGTTACTGCCCAGCCCAAGAGCCTGCCCACGGTCTAGGCCCACTAAAGGGCTGCCAAGTGTCTGCTGTAAGTCTGGGTCTTGGTCTTGAAGACTTAATTTCTCCTTTTGTAGTGGTTGCTTTGAACACACTGCATAGCCGGGCAGAGCTGACCGGGCATAGAGCAAGCACGAGATGGGCCAAACTCACCCTGCAACACCCACGCACTCCCTAGCAGTCCTGCTGAGGGAGAAGAGGGGAGCATGTCATAGCCAAGACAGACAAGATGAACATTCTAGTAGAAACAGGTATTGGGGACCCAAAAAGGCCACCTGTATGGGCTTCAGGGCTCTAGAAAGGCTCTGTGGCGTGAGTGGAGGTAGAAAGGGTGATTGAGAGAGTGCCAGCAGCTGTTCTTTCAGAATGGACGCACACAGTCACATGAGTGACACCTATAATACATCCATCGGCCTTCATATCCAGATTGAACAAGAGCCAGGGCACACACTGGGATGGGTGCCTCCCACCACGCTCCACCCTCCAGGGCAGCAGCTACCTCCTGCCCAGCCCCTACACTCCAAGTGTTCTTGAAGGCAGGACGACAGCCTCTGTCACCCAGGGACACATCTGTCCCTTAGCAGGAGAGACACTCCAGTGATGGGAAGATGAAGGGCAGAGTGTGGCCGGGCCGGCCATGCAAGACTTGGTCCATTTTGCAGCTGCATTTCAGGTCTTCTGCATTTACTGAGCCACTCAGCCCTGCACAAGGCAGCTCCACACTCCAGCTCTGAGCTGTTCCTCTCTCCCTCAGTTCTCCTCCTTTCTGTCCAGACGGCTCTCACACTTCCCCTCCCATCACCACTTACCCTCACCCAGCACCATGGCACATACCAGATGGGACCGTGCGATAAAATGGGCCATACAGCCAGGCAGGGTGGCACATGGCTGTAATCCCAGCACTAAGGAGACAAAGGCAGGAAGATTGATGTAAGTTTGAGGCCAGCCTGGTTTACATATTGAGCTCCAGGCCAGCCTGGGCTACACAGTAGACCCTGTCTCAAAAAAATAAAAAATAAAATAAAATGTACATTACAATGGGCATCTCCTCACTATGGCCCTCAGCAGACCAGCATGGGATGCAAAGCTTGGAGCTTGGGATGCAGAGCTTGGAGTCAGAAAACCTGCTTCAGAGTCTCCCACTGACTGGTCCCACAACTCTGAAAAATCCCCCATGCCAACCTCTCTAAGCCTGGTTTCCTTATTTATAAACTGAAGATGACAATGCCCATGAGCAGGTGACACCCCACAGGCATCTAAAAGGCTAGGCTGAATTATAAAAGCAATAAATAATAGATGAGGTCAGGTGTGCAAATGGTGCCTCAAAGGCAAAAGGCTCCTTGTGCCAGCTACAAAGACAGCAATGACCTGGCTTCATTTGCATCCATGGTATTAATCAGAACACAGCATTAACTGAAAAAAAGCAGCAGCCATCAGAGGTAGAGGGGAGCTCTACATAGAACCCATGGGAAGAGACTCTAGGAGAGGCAACAGCTGACCACACACATCCCAAGAAAGGGAGAGCCTGGCCCCAAGGGTCCACCAGGCAGCATGCCGCCCAGCTATTAACACAATGTCATTAGCATTGGAATTTTGGCCCAGGCTCACCAGGACATCTCATGGTGCCTTGATTACCAAGTGTTTTCTTCATAGGGAGCAAAATGGGGGCTGTCAGGCTTTAAGTACAGTCTTCTTGACAATGTCAACTCAGAGGTTCATCGGGAGGCATAGATGATACACAAAAGAAAGCACTTTATAAACTGCACAGTGCTGCTCACTGCAGTAACCTCCAATGCTGAGCATCACTGGACCACAGTAAGGACAGTGTGTCTACCACCCGTGACCTCTCTGGGTCCCCCTGACCTATTCCAACAGGAGCCCAACCACTTCAGTGAACCCTGAACAGGGAGAGATGCAAGAAGGAGTCATGGAGTCAAGATTGGCTGGATGCAGAAAGAGCCCTCTCTCTGTCCCTTGTCTTACTGCCCATTCTTTCTGATAAGAAAGGCCATAGAAGGGGACCCCTTTGGGAAGGGGGAGGGGATAAGTGGGAGGGGGGATCAATAAAGGGGGGTAAAGAAGGAGAGATCAAGTGCAAAGTACAGGATGCAATTGTATGAAAATGCTGTAATGAGACTCGCCATACCTCATCAATATGTACAATCATTATTACATGCTAAGCAAAAATTTTCAAATGTTTAAGGAGATAGGATTGTTAACTATCTTGATTTGATAATTGCACAGTGTATATATGAACTGAATTATCACTCTATGTCCCAAATATTTTGCTGCTATTGATAGGTGCCATTAAGTTGGGTCCAACTCATATATATGTATAATTAAAATGCTAATTAATAATAAAAGGACCATAGGAAAGGAGGTACACTGGCAGCCAAGTTAGCAGGAGCCAAGAACGCCATGCTAAATATTTGGAGCTTCTTATGGGGACAACGTGAAGCTATCAAACGCTCTTTAGGCAAAGTAGGAACTCAATTTCTTCTTAAGTGATAAGACAAATATAGAGACTTAGAGAAAACATCTCTCAAGAGAAGAAGCCAAATGACTTCTGGAACTAGTATATCATCCAGGAGATGAAATTGGAAAACATCCCAGAAAATTGAGATCTCTAATTTTTTTTGGTCCCTTCAACCATTAGGCAAATCACTTTAGGATTTATATCACCAAGTTTAATGGTGAAGAAAAGAACAAAAGTGAAGTTACTGAAATAAACAATACCACTAAGTTCAAAATCAGTAAATTCAAAATCAATTAAATTTGTAACACCCTTATTCAGAACGCAGTAAAGACAGTTTTTAGGAATACAAAAGAAGTGACTTTCCAAATAACACTTGACATTATGGTTTCCTAAATCAATAAAGACACATCTCTGTTGTTATTTTCATACCTCTTTCTAAATCTTGAATCAAGGTTTCCTATATGCCCGCCCTCAAACAAGTGCCATAAATCAGTTTGAAAGTGACCCAGTTTTTGCACATGAGCCATAAGATCCATGGATCTAGGTCATCACAAGTGGCCTGGGATAAGAACATGGTCTACAAAACAAGTAAAAAGAAAATATCTATGAGGTGTTTATAAAAGGATTCAGGTTCCGAGGTGAAGGCACATGAGCCTGATGAACATGGCATGGGAGAATGACCGCCACCTGGAATCCACATGACAAGCGCCGCACCTTCAACCATCTGAAAATCCCATGGCCACCATGTCATAGAACTTCACACGATTGTTTCTGACCAGTGTTTGTTGAGCTCACACCTTGTGACAGGCACTATGTGGAGCCCCAGTTACCCCCCTACTGCTGACACTGGAAATCCACTGACTCACTAGGGTCAAGAGTAGGCCTGGAGCAGGAAGAAAGGCCCCATCCAATGTGAGCACACTGGTCTGAGCCTGGCCACTGATTTGCTAAATTGCTGGCACATGGCTGGCATTTCGCCTCTCTCAGGCTCAGGTCCCTCATAGGAAGGCTCTGTACTGAGTTCTCTATAAAACTGCCTCCTCTCCGCAAGGACTCAGAATGCCCAGCCTGTTGAAGGCCTTGACTCAGCTCATCCTCCCCCTGCAGCCAAGCTCATGACCACAGCGGCAGAAGCCCTGCCTCCCCCTCTCCACAGCTGGTGTCAGAAAGGAAGAGCCCTGGGCACCTCAAGGACATGCTGCGTGGGTCCCATCCCTGCCGTGTGGCATTGCCACAGTTATCCTGAAGTAGCTTCACTCAGCACAGCAGCTCATGGAAGACACATCTGGCCACAGAGGGCCTGGAGCTGAAAGAGCAGCCTCCTCCCCTTCACTGGACAGACGACACAGGAGTGGCCGGCAGGGCATCTCCGACCTGTGCCAGGCCACAGGAGGTGCCTGCCTGCATCCTGTGCCTTCTCCACACAGAGCTGGGCCTGCGCTAAAGCATCTTGTCTAAGTATCACCAGTTGTAATGCCCCCAAAACACAGCCCTGTCTTAGAACCAGGGGACTGCTGGGATCCCAACCTCTCTCTTCCCTCCTATGTCTCATAGAAGTCAAGGCCAAGCAAGGGACTAAAGCGATGAGATGCCTACCAACAGGTCAAGAGATAAAACTGAGGCCCACAGTCACCCCGGCCTCAGCCTGCCCCTCACACCCTCTCCATAGCCATCTAGGGAGCATCCGCTGCACCATCAGTGCCGCATTACGCCAGGTGCAGAAACCAGAGCCCACACCAACCACTGAGCTGCACAAAGCCCCTCACACTGCAGACCAAACCAGCCAGCCAAGGCTAAAAGCCCCAGCAGGAAACTGGGCCGGGGATATGACAGCAGCAACTGCAGAAGGCAAAGACTGCCCCTTCAGCATCCAGGTGGGTCCTTTGCTCTGGGGCCCACCTCCTCCCTTCAGATTCCTCCGAGGGAGGAGGGACAGTGGGGGGGGGGAGTGATGTCAGCTGATCAGCCAGAATTAGTGACACCGACTCCTCAGGGTGCCATGAAGGTTCCCTAAGTCAGGAATAAGGACTTTGAGAGAGAGCTCAGGTGGGAGGGAGCGAAGGGCCCAGTCCACACAGGCATGGCTTCCCAGGAAGCCCAGGATAGGCAGGGAGAGGTCGCCCGGGAAGGAGCCTGGGTCCTGCTGGACACAGGGCAGGACTGACCCTCGGGAGCCACCTGCCGGACTGTGGTCACTCCTGGCCATCCACACACAGAACATCTTGGTCCTTTCCAATGCCTTGGTGGCCCCCGAGAGCCATTCCTCGGCCAGGCTGGGGCTGTGGTCAGCCATCACCTGGCTCCAAGTGAGGAGGTTGAGGGGCGCTGGCCTGCCTAGGGCACCGAGGCCTAGGGACTGAGAGGTCATTGTCCGCTACATGGGGACTTTGAGAGGGTTCTGTTTGAAATGCAAATGTGGTCACTTTTAAGTGTCTGAAAATCCTTTGACGGATTCTCCTCCTCCAGAAGCATGCCATATACCCACGCACCGGTGTCACCTCCAGCAATTAGAAAGGGGCAGAAGTGACACCAGGTGACTTCCAGGGGTGGGTCGTCAGAAGGACAACTCCTGACTTGGAAGGACAACTCCTGACTCCTGCTACCTCCCTTGCTGGCTCCGGGGGAGGGAGGTGTGGCAGTGTCACGGCTGGAAGGTGGCATCCCACCAACAGCAGCACCCACTCGCCAGCCACGTGCTCTGGCCACCCTGGACATGAGTCCTCAGCCCCAGGGGACATCTTCCGGACCATCCCACCCACGAGAGACACAGACCAAGGACTGACCAACTTGGCCACTCAACCATTGACCCAAAGGAGTCGTTAAAGACAATAAATGTTTGCTGTTTTAAGTCACAAAGCTAAAGGACGCGCTATTCCACTGCAACAGAGAACTAGTGCAGTGGATGAGCCTGGCCGGCTCTCACCTCCAGAAGATGGGCACAGCCAAGAGGAGGAGGGGCCTGGAAGAAGCTGGGCATAGAAGGTGAGATGAGAAAAGTAAGAGAACAGGAAGGAGGGAGAGAAGGAGAGACTATGAAGGCCAGAAGCCGCCCTGGCTGCCCTCTCTGGCCTCCACCTCTCTCCCTTCTCTGAATTCCGACTCTCTCTTTCCACAATGCCCTTTCTTGTTCTCACAATTACTAGCTTTATCTCTTCATTCTTTTATGTTGTTCATAATGATTGGCACTGTGTCTTGCACAAAGTAAGCCAACTATGACTCAGGAACATTGTAACAGGGTTTGGTAAGGAAGCTTCTAAGGGACAGAAAGTTTCAGACAGAGGCTGTGCCATGATGTCTTGTGTACTGCATTTGCAAAACAGGCTCTTGGAGACCATGGTAGACTGTTACCTCTTGGTGGCCCCAGCAAACCGCACCTCCAGGAATTCATGTCTTTCTGTAGTCCTCTCCCACACTGCCTCCGAACTTGGCCATGAAACTCCCTGTCCAATGGGAGTTTCACAAGCACAGTGCAAGTGGAGGCTTGATATGCACTTGCATGGTGAGACTTGTCCTCTCTAAATACCCCGTCTTGGAACTCAGCCACCATGTTTTGAGGAAGCCCAATAGCCACATGGCAAGTCCCCAGCCAACAACCCAGTTGAGCTCTCAGTCAGCAGGAAATACCAATCTGTAGCCAGATTGGCACTGTGGACCTGGTGACCATGGTAGTACCCTAGAAGATAACACACAGAGCAAAAGATCTGTCAGGCCAGCCTGCAGAATCACAAGAGATAGCAAACTGTGCTTGCCGTTAGCCACAAAGCAACAGATAACAAAAACTCAGTTTAACACCAATCTAGGGTAGGATCATTGCACAGGCCACACATTTTGCTCAACTGTGCCTGCAAAAGGACCAGGGACTAGAGTGGGTCTATTTACAGACCTGAGTTCTTCCCACCACAACCTCCAAATCATGACAGTGGACAGGAAAGAATTTGCAAACCCCCAAGTCTCCAGCAGAGGTTTTCACCATGCACACATCAAGGAGTGCTTTTGTTTTTCTTTAATTCTTCCTCCAATATTCTCTTTCTCTGTAGGTTTCCTCTAAGTGCACCTGTGAACATCATGAAAGGCCAGAGGCATTGCCCAGCCTGACAGCCCATCTGTGCTCCCACACACGAGCTCTGGACTCAAGGCTCAACCACACAGCCATGGGAAAGTTACTCTTTGAGCCTCGGTTTCCCCTTGTGCAGAGTGGAAGCCAGTCTGAGAAGACCTGTGAGAGGAAGAACCTAAACTCCATCCAGCACAGAGCCCTGCTGCCTGCCCGAACCTCCTGAGAGACCATCCCTCCCCTTTGCCCCGGAGCTGCTTGTCCCCCATGTGCTTCCTGGTATTCCAGTCTCTCTGCCACAGATGAGGCCTTGGCCACCACCTCAGCCCCTCTCTGGGACCCAGGAATAAGAACTTGCAACTCCAGATGAAGGGATCTGCGAGGTTCTCACGGGGACTGAAGTGCTAAGGCCATCCTAGATGCTCTCCCTTTCCCAGGGAATATAACTGTGCCCATTTTCTGTGACCCCAGAATAATGAGTAAAGAGAAGTCATCCACACAAAGGTAGAAGACATTCTGTAACAAAACAATAACAGGAAATGAGGAAAGAGCCGCCACTAACGAGGAACATATCCACCAAGATCTATATTAAGAATATATGTGTGTATTTATATCTCAGGAGGCCCTGCAGAGTTACAGATGAGCTAATTAAAATGTTTGGATTTTTAGCAGTGATGTTTATTGAAATCATTTTCTAGCCATCCAGATTGGGGTTTGTTTTTAGCTGTAATGCAATGCTACCTGGAATACTCTGACCTAAATTATTTAGATGCCTAAAAATAGATTCCTCCTCCCACCACTGACTTCATAGATGTGTTCTCAGGATGTGGAAAATTTTGGTGAGCTCTTACTGCTCCAAGGGCCCTTTTTGCATTTTCTGCACCTGCTAAGATGGGAACTGAGCACACGGGAGCAACAGAAGCCTGAGGAGGATAGGGGTTGAATAACCCTCTGGGAAAGGGCAGCCTGCATAGCTGCTCCCAGGTACAGTAGGGGCATCAGCAACCCCACAGAGACCTAGATGACTGTGGTTCTATCTGGGTTCAGGCCACTTCCCTAATTTCCCAGATCTGTCAGTGTTGGGGGAGAGGATGTAGCTGTAGGAGAAGAGCACTAGGAAGCCTCTTGTGGTGATGAAGCTGCCATGACTCTTGCTGGGGTACAGGAACCTACATGTGTGAAAACTCCTACCACACAGCACCTAAAAAAGTCAGTTTTGTTGTATATTAATTTAAAACTCAGGCTGGGTGTGGTGGCTCACGTTTGTTATCCCAGCAACTCAGGAGGTAGAGGCAGGTGGATCGCAAGTTAGAGGTCAGAGGCTACCTGAGTAACTTAGCGAGACCTTGACTCAAAATCAAAAGTCAGGAAGGCACTGGGGGTGCAGCTCAGTGGTAGAGCACTTGCAAAGTACATGTGAGGCCCTGAGTTCCACCTCCAAGTACTGAAAAAAAAAAATGTAAAGAGTGAAAAGTGAAGACTAGGAGGTTCAGTAAACAATTCTGCCTCCAGAGTTTATCTTGAATTGATCCACTTTCCTCAGCTTCCCTCACAAGCAGCATCTCTGGCCTGGGTTCTTGCCTCTAAGGAGAGGTATGTGGGGTGTAGGGAGAGGTTGAAGGTACCTAGAAATAGGCCCCCTGCCTCTAAACAGCATTCCTACCTCTGCATCTACCCCAAATCCACACTCCATGCTGCAAGGAGAGAGCTCACCGCACATCTAGCACTCAAACTTCCAAACACCTCCCAGTGTGCTTTGGTTTAAAACTCACATCCTTCACCTGCCAGTGGACCCGGGCCCTGGCGTTCACAAGACCACACACAGGCTATTTCCTCCACTCGAAATGCTCTTCCTCCTGCCACTACCACCGCTGCCTCTTCCTCTTCCTCCTCCTCCTCCTCCCCCTCTTCCCTCCTCCTCCTCCTCCCCCTCCTCCTCCACTGCTGCTGCTGCTGCTGCTGCTGCTTTTTCTTCTATTCTCTCTCTCCCTCCCCCGCCTCTCCCTTTTTGTTACTTTGCTGTTCTTGTTGTTTGTTTTGTTTTTTGTTTTTTTAGACAGGGTTTCACTGTGCAGACCAAGCTGGCCTCAAATTCACATCTGTCCTCCTGCCTCAGCCTTCTGAGCACTGAGATTACGGGCCTGTACCACTGCACCCAGCTGCTCTTCCTCCTCTTCACCTGGGCGATTCCTCTTCATCTTTTGGGTGGCAACTTGAATAGCAGGTCTTCCCTAAACTAACTTCCCCAATATCACTTTCTCTTCAAGCCTTTCCCCAATATCACTTCCTCTGTTGCACTTGCTCCAACCTCTAATCAGACCATGTGTTTGATGGCTGGCTTGTTTCCCCGTCTGGCTGAAGTCTTCAAACTAGGCAAGGCTGGTGTCAGTTATGACCCAGAGCCAGCTCACAATGGTTCATCATGCACATCTCTTCCTAAGTCGGCCTTCAGTGAGGTCAGCAGCTTGACATTAGCCATGGTGGTAGTATTTACACCACAGAAATTGGCCAGTGCTACAAATCTCAGCTTTTCTGTTTTGAAGGCTGCCCTACCCACACACCACAGTTCACTCTCTGCTGCCTTCCTAGTGCTTGGCATGGAGCCTGGAACACAGATAATTCTCATTATCTGTCAAGTAAATGACAAGGATTGTTACTGACATTGGCTTCTTACAGCAATCCTTTGATGAATCAAAAAGAAAAGATTTCAGCCAGGCATGGTGGTTCACACCTGTAATCCCAGCACTCAAGAGAAGGGGGGAGGATCACAAGTTTAAGGCCAGCCTAGACCACACAGCAAGACTCTGTCAAAACAAAGAAGGAAGAAAGGAAAGAAGGAAGGAAGGAAAAGAAGGAAAAGAGAAAAGGAAGGATTCTAGTGTTCACAGATAATGAAGTTGAAGTTCAAGGAAGTCTGGCTTGCCCCAGGCCACACAGCTAATTAGAGCTAAATGGTGCTCTAACTTGAGTTCTCTGATTCCCAGCCCAGGGTGCTTTGCATTGCACCCACCAAAACAAATGCATTTGCCAGGAATGCATAAAGTTAGTAGCCCTAGAGATTGCTTAAGCAAGTTGTAGGGAGGAAGCAGAATTCTTGAACCACTCATAAAAATGGAGATTAGCTAATTATCCTCATTTTCCATTCCTCCATAGCAAGGACCTGGGAGCTATGCCTAAAAGCTGGAGCTAACAGACAAGTAGAAAATACCAGAGGTATTTCAAACTCAAAGATATTTAGTATATTAGGCACCAGGTGCTCACCAAATACAGGAAGGGCAAGGGAAACGGAAGGGCACCACCCACCAGCCCACAAATTCAATGACCTAACACAAAGCTGCAGCCCAGGGGTCAGGAAGCTGGTGCTACTGTCCCCACTGTTCCTGCCACAGTGGCCTCAAGATGCCCATGAAGCCAACAACTAGACAATGCCCTCCTGCGTCCAGTGGACATGGCTGCCTCGAAGCACATCCATTCATGACCTTGCTGACCAGAAGCAACGCAGCAGAAAAATGGACTCCACGCCACTCCCACCTCCCAGCTTTCAAGAGGGCATTTCGTTGGCAGAATCTAATTTATGCACAGGGCCCTGGCAGCAAGGGGGCCTTGGGAGGGTGGTGTTTCCCTTTCCAACCTCCACGGCTGGCAGGCAAGCAGAGTGGCCAATAGAGAAAGCTTTACCATATTACTGCAAGTCACTCCACTGGCTCTCGTCATCACCAAGACTTGCCCTTCTACGCCTAAACTTCCAAGCACCTCCAACAATAGTGCAGAATATGATGTACTACCTCTTATCTGAGCAAAAGTGCCTTTCACCTGTCTTCAGATGGAGAGATCCAAGCGTCCATCAGCCACTGAGTGGTTTCCATTCATCGTCTGGCTCTGCCACGTTCCCTCCCACCTTGATACCCTGCACAGTCAGGGTGAAATTGTGTAGTTAACCACCAACAATGCATCTTAAAATAGTAAAGGAAAGAGAAAGACTAAAAGTAAGTTGGTTAATACACTTACATATACATATAACAGAGCAAGAAAGAAAATACAGGAAGCTACTATAATCCTTATTTCTACAAATGGTCATAAAGCTAGAGATGGATTTTTTTTTTTTTAGCTAGGATCTCATTACATAATCCAGATTGGCCTGCAACTCACCATGTAGCCTGTACTGGCCTTGAATTTGTAAGCCTCCCACCTCAGCCTCCCAAGTGTGAGGATTACAAGTGCCATCGCGCCCAGCCAGAGGCGGATTTTAATTTTTCTCTTACACTACCTATTCCACATCCTCTAACTTTCACCCAGCACCTTTTGATCTGTCTACTGAGACTGCTCTACCATAACATACACATAAGAGCGTACATAAAGCAGTGTACATCTGTGCTCAGAGCCAGAAAGGAGATAAGGAGCTGACAATTTTCCTACTCATATATGTTTTCTTCTTTTCTCTTGATGCTCCCACAGGGTACCGTAGACCATACACAGGCCCCACCTTGCCCACTGTCACACAGCAGCAACCCTGTTTCCCCTGGCTAAAGTGGATCACTCAAATATCCCATCTGCTCAGCCACTGAAGCCGATCCTCCCCAGGAGAGGTATGTGGGGGTGTAGGGAGAGGTTGAGGGTACCTAGAAATAGGTCCCCTGCCTCAAAATCCCTCCTGTACAGCTTTTTTTTTTTTTTTTTTTTTTTTTTGTGGTACTGGGGGTTGAACCCAGGGCCTGCATGCTTTGCAAGTGCTGGACCACTGAGCTGCGCCCCAGCCAATTTTTACTTTTTGAAACAGGGTCTTGATAAGTTATGCAGACTGCCTCTGATCTTGAACTTGCGATACTCCTGACTCCGCCTCCTGAGCCGCTGGGATTACAGGCATGCGCCACCACGCCCAGCATCCTCTACAGCTTTCATGATATTGAAATCCCACCATTAGGAACAAGTTCTCTTTTCAAAGTCCCTTTGTTCATAGTTCTTCCATACACAGTTCTAAAAAGAAGCCATTTTGTTGCCATGGGGATTCTTTACCTCCCAAAAACTGAGACTGAAAATGCACAGGTCAAAAACTCAGAAGCAGGTGTACGCTATTAAGCAGCCAAGCAGAGAGATACAACCAGGTGCCCCTTCAGGCAGGCGGCCATGCAGGGGATAATAGATGTCAAGAGGCTGTGAGGGCAAAAGAGAAATCTTCCCTTTATTTCCCAGGAGACAGCAGCTCAGAAGCCTGGAAATACAGGTGACAAGCTCAGGTGTCAGGTGGCAGATTAGCTTTTTTCGTGGGATCCAGTAGGACTAAGGGATTTAGGCAGAGTGACAGACAACATGTGGGCGGTGGCTGGTACCAAATTCCAGCTAGAGCTCTTGCTGTCTTAAAGCAGACTCTGGGGAGAAACTTGCAGCTGGAACCCTGAGCATCAACAGCGACCACAGTCACGGATCTCAGTGGGCTGGGCCTCAGGGGTCCCCTTTGTTCAGACAGCTCAGCACTCATCAGGAGTTTGATCAGAAACTCCAATCCCCTGGCCTGAGATGCTTTCTGAGCTAGTCCTGATAACCTGGGAAGTATATTTCCCAATAAAGCCTTGTCTGGCCTATGCCATTCCCTGGCATCTTAGTGTGGGGAAAGTGGCTTACCTGAGCAGGTAAGCCACACTTCAGAAATAAGGAACCGTGCCAGGAGCCCCTTGCCCAGCTAGCATGGAGCCTGTCCTGCCCATCATGATCCGGGAAACCTCCAGCTCCCGCAAACCCTTCCTTCTTGTGACCCCAGCAGCCCCAGGTTCTGCTGCACACTCTGCCCTCCTCAGCCCTGTGCCTTCAGATGGGCACCCTGCCCTGGATTGTGGTGTGGAAGATGGTGCAGAGGGTGCGTGATGCCCTACAAGGGCCTGGCTGTGCCCATGTCTCTGTGACTCTGTGTACCTGAGACCATCCCCTCCCCCCCGAGTCCTCTCAAAGCATGCTCACTTGTCCTCTCTGCTGGACCTGCAGCCCTGACCCTTTAAGAAACACTGCAGAGGAGGGACCTGGACACAAGCCTGGTTTGCCTCACACTTGGACAAAGTTGGTTTGAGAAACGGTCCACAGCAGGCAAGTTAGTTCACCGTTTAATGGACTGGGATTCCAATTAAAGGAAGGAGCCATATCGGGCTTTATGGGCTGCCTAACAGCGGGGAGGAGCGTCTGACCTCATGTCGGATCCCAGGAAGGCTATGGTAAGAAGGAAAGCAATTGCTCCTCAGATCTGCTGAGGGGGAGAGGAAACCATAAACCACAGGGAAACTGGGCTCCTTACAACAGTGACACTCCCCCACCAGGAGAGCCACCCTCCACCCCTCCAGAAATGAAGGTCGGGGGGACTGGAACACCGAGCACTTCCTCCCTCGCTCAGTCTAATTACTGTCGTTCCAGGTGTTGATGTGTGATGTTACTGCTGTTGTTGTTAGGTGCTGTTGAATCAGGCCTGACTCACAGCAACCCTCCCAGGGTTTACAATGGCTGATTGTTTGGGGATTGTTCCAGGAATGGATTGCCACATCCTTCTCCTGATAGGTGAATGTATTTAGATAAACTAATGAAATGGTTGAAGTCAACAGTGGGAGATTCAGAGACTTTTAACAAAAGATAAAGTTGACCTGAGTGGAAAACAGGGATCTGAACCCCTTCAGCCAGCTCCAAGCTCCTTGAGACCTGGCCCTGGCTTACCCGGCCAGTCTCCTTCCCATGTGGCTTCCAGCATACTAGACAGGGCCTTCCAGGGGAAAAGGGGCTGAATTGTCAAATAAGAAATTAGGCATTTGTTCTATTCCATCCCACCACAAAATCTAAGGTCGGAGGGAAAATGGAACCCTTCTGAGAGGTGAAGCCCAAAGACCTGGGCCCATTTTGCTGAGGTCAGAGTTGGGTTTCTGTACCAGCCTCTTTCCTGGGAGAGGCTGGCTTAGTAGTAACTCTAGGAGAAAGGAGAAGTACACCCCACCGTAACATAAAGGGCGTGGGTGTGGCTGCCTGCTTTTTTGTTAACTTGATAGATAGCATTGTATGTATCTATCATGTACAACACATTGTTCTGAAGCATATGTATGTTGTGTCATTGTTGTTGTTGTTAGGTGCTATCAAGTCGGGTCTGACTCATAGTAACCCTATGTACAGCAGAACAAAACACTCCCCAACACTGCCATGCCCATCACTATGTCAGTGCTTCTCTGCTATTCATAGGGTTTTCAATGGCTGACTGTTTCGAGAGTGGGCTGCCAGTTCTTTCTCCCAAGCCTACAGCACCTGGTATTCTCAGGCAGTCTCCCATCCAAGAACTAACCAGACTGACCCTGCTTAGCTTCCGAGGTCAGATGAGATCAGACACCACGGTGGTACAGCAGTAGACATGTATGTTGTGGAATGGTTAAGTCTAGCTAATTACCAAGTGCACTGACTCCTGGACAGCTAAGATTAATGGTAATTTATTGTATCCTTGAAAGGCGTAAAGAGATCAGGCTTTTAAACTGCCCAGGGAGAGGCAACAGACCACACCTGTGAGAGGTATGGAGTCGGGGGAACCCATCAGCACATAGACAACAAGGAAGCCTGTTCTGTTTCTGCTCAGGCCCAGGGGAGAGAGTCTCCCATTGGGTATCAGTGCTGCAGAGCCTGTGCTTTGCCTAGCTTAGGGGGTCAGTTTTGCACACACATTCCTTTTGTGGGAATCCCCAAACGAGACTGAAACATGTTTTAAGAACCTTCCATGAGACAGTGCTCTCACCGCTCAAAAGTAAAAGCAATCAGGAGGGTTGTCTGTGGCCCAAAGCCTGTGGGGAGCCCCCAGTAACAATCACCCTGGCAGAGATATGCATAAATAAAGAGACACAAAACACGCCTTAAAATCTCCGTAAGCGCACGCCTGTAATCCCAGCGGCTCAGGAGGCGGAGGCGGGAGGATTGCAAGTTCGAGACCAGAGGCAGTCTGTGTAATTTATCGAGACCCTGTCTCAAAAAGTAAAAAAAAAAAAAAAAAAAAAAAGGGCTGAGGTGCAGCTCAGTGGTCCAGCACTTGCAGAGCATGCAGGTGCAAGGCCCTGGGTTCAACCCCCAGTACCGCAAAAAAAAAAAAAAAAAATCGCCATAAGCACTGGTGTGATGCATATGGTGAACACCCTGGTTGCCAGGGACGGTTCTGGCTTACACCTGCTACAGAGCAGCTAGAACTATGAATTATCTTCTATTTCCCTGTTCCCTACTGAGGCATCTCTGGTTGAAAAATTATATAGATATCTTAATTATAACAGATAAATAGGGACATGCTATATGTCAAAAGGAATGCTTCACAAGGAGAAATTAATCTCAAAACAGTATTACCTAATAGCACAGTCTCAAAATATTTAAAATAAAAACAATTACAAGGTGAATTGGATAAATCCAGTCAGGTCGAATACTTTCACATGCCTCTCTTGGTAAATTACAAAGTAAGGAGACTAAAAATTAGCAGAGATAAATAAGGTTTAAACAACACAATTAACTCACTTGATATTTTAAATATGTACTAGGATTAACTGCAAATAAAATTTTCAAAAGCCTACCACCTGTCTTAGGGCCAGGGATGACTCACTCTCTCCTCGGCCCCTGGTGCCTGGCCATCTCTGTAGACCATCCACCCTCTGGAGTGAAATACGAGGTCCAGGCCTGCG
Source organism: Pedetes capensis (assembly GCA_007922755.1). NCBI lineage: Eukaryota > Metazoa > Chordata > Mammalia > Rodentia > Pedetidae > Pedetes > Pedetes capensis. The sequence goes on from VMDO01006359.1 coordinate 66,244, forward strand.
TCCAAGGTAAGGTCCTTAACTAACCCCCAGACATTCATGACCTTGGTCACTATTGTCACCGGCTGGAAGGTCACCATTTCCCAACCCCGCTATCTTTCCGTCTTTCGTCACTCCTGTGTCAAGTGGGCTGCTCACATCCCCAACCCCCTTTCTTCAGTGGAGTTCATCAGGCATGAGGCAGCTGCTAGGTCCTATACACCAGGGTGACTTACCAGGGCCCTGACCCCCTCTCTCCTTCTCTCCCTTCCTCTCTCTCTCTCTCTCTCTCTCTCTCTCTCTCAGTTTGTTTTCCAGGTGGGTGCTGATGAAGGGTCACAAAACTAGTTCCCTATCACTTCCTTCACAACCCTGCTTAGGTGGTCTAGCACCTCATTTTGGAAAGTCAGGGGTAGCATCCATTGACCCATTGTTTTGTGATTGCATTTTCACGGGCTGGGGTTTAGCTCAGTTGGTGGAGTGCTGCTCTGCACTCTCTCAGGACCCGGATTCAATCCCCCACACCACGAAAACAGAAGGATGTGGCAGTCCATTCCCCAAACAATCTTGAAACAACCAACCATTGAAAACCCTGGGAGGGTCGCTATGAGGTGGACCTGACTTGACAGCACCTAACGAGAACTGAAACAAAGAAGAGTCATATTTTAACACTCTGCTAACAGAAGTGTAAATTCTATAAAACCTGGGTACAGAGTAACAGAAGGCTGCCCTCTATAATTAAATAACAGATGATTTCCAAAAGTTTAACATCCCTTTCTTTAACCCAAGAAGAGAATGCTGTTTCTGTAAGGACATGAGACCCTGCCACCAACAGTCAGCATAAGGGCTGTATCAGATCATCTGGAAAGAAAAAATTATACTAAAATGATGGTGGGATTAGAAAAGGAAAGCAGATCATTTACACAGAAGGTAATTTCCTTCTGGGATGAAAAGGAAGGAGAAATATGGCATATGAGTAACAGAGCTCAACGTGCAAGCAGTACTTCTACCGGCAAAATGGCTTCTAATGGTGCACAAAACAGTCAAAGGGAATTTATGGCTGAATTTGGGGTGACAGAAAGCAAAATAGGCTGAGGGAGAAGCATGTTCACAACAGCCCTAAAGAAATGAGTCTGAACAGCAGATGTTCCTCTGCACAATAAATAAAATAAAATAAAGAAATGCAGCTTGATATGATCTTTAACACACAGCTGCACCCACTGGAATAAACAAGACCCCTGACTTTCCAGGAATATTCATCTGGGCTACAGACAATCCTCAATGCTAAATTCTTTTCACAGTTCTTAGGCAACATTCAGGTTCTGGGTTTTCTGAAAGGACAAATTTCTATGTGAATGGGTTCTAAATTTCAGAGTTCTACAACAGGAGCATGATGTTTAACTTTCTCATTCCTATTTCTGATCTTTTTTTTTTTCCATTATGTTACAAGGAACTATTTATTTTCAGTAAGAAAACATTACTGTTCCCCATTTCTTTGTGTTTCCAAGACGAGATAAATGTCTTACTAAATTTGCGTGTGCCTGCAGCCATAGCCCTGTGGTGTCCCATCCCGTCAGATCTCAGAAGCTAAGCAGGGTCGGGCCTGGTTAGTCCTTGGAAGGGAGACTGCCTGGGAACCCCAGGTGCTGTAGGCTTGGGAGAAAGACCCAGCAACCCACACTCCCAAAAATCAATCAGCCATTGAAAACCCCGTGAATAGCAGAGAAACACTGACAGTAGTGTTTCACTTATTGTAAGGTCGCTATGAGTCAGATACTGACTCAACGGCACCTAACAACAACAACAACAAACAACAAATTTGATTGTGGTCCTGTTATGGTTTAGATGTGAAGTGCTGACCCAGAAGGCTCATAGGTTGGAGGCTTTGTCTCCAGCTGGTGGCATCTGGGGATGTGACTGGATCATGAAGACTCTGATCTAATCAATGGATGAACCCATGATGGATTCAGGATTTGGTGGCATTACGGGGAGGGGGTGGAAACTAGCAAGTGGGCCTTGAGGTGGAAGTAGTTTACTGGTGTGTGCCCTTCCAGGGTGCCCCTCACTCCCAGTCCTGCCTGCCTTTCTCTTCCAGGCTGCCCTGAGGTCAGCAGCTGTTCTCCACTGCATCCCTACGTCACCCTCCCCGCCATGATACACTGCCTCCCCATGGCCCACAGAGACAGGGCCAGCGGCCATGGACTGAAACCCCCGGAGCCACGAGCCAAACAGAATCTTCCACCCCTTCTTTCCCTGACTTCCTTGGGTATTTCAAACTCCCGACTTCCTTGGGTGTTTGTCACAGTGATGGGAAAATGAAGCAATGCAGGGCCCCTCATCAAAGCATCAAATAAACCAGGAAGAACCTGAGACTCAGTGTTGGATTCACTCAGACACAAATCCCAGGCTCAGGGCCTGCTTTTAGGAACCTCCGAGTAACCAGGTCCAGCTCGAGCTGACCCAGAGCCCTTCTAGGCTGTTCCGTTTACATGCATCTATACAGACATTGTGGCTCCTTCGGTCTCAGCGACTTAACTCTGTGCATAACACATTTGCTCAAAGCTTTGGTCAGTAGTCCATGGTTGCCTGTAGTTGATGTGAGTGGGGTAATTCCAAGGAGCTCTGCCACATGGGTGTTCCATGCTGCCTCGGTTTCCTGGGTCACTCTGCCTCTTGCTCTCGAGGACTTACCACCCCAAATGAGATACTCTGGAAACTGTCTAAGGAAAGTGCTGCAGCACGGACGCCATCATTCTGAAGAGGAGAGAACTCAAAGGGGCAAGTGGTTTATCTAAGGACATAACAAATGTGCCTACCAAGTATTTTCTGGAAAGAGAGGCCTGCTTCAGCCAGAGACCACACCTCAGCACGTGCTTCTGAGATGGCAGAAGCAGGAGAAGGGAAGGCGGATGCTCATTCACCGACCTGAGAAACCACCTGCAGCCATCACATCCCTCCATCGTTCACCAGAACAAGCTGAGGGGCTCCATGGGCTCCCCTGGGAGTAAGGAAGGTCAGTTTTACTGCATGCCCTTTGGCAGATCTGCAGTGAAGGAGAGGGAATTGCACTGGGCCCTCCCATGAGTGCCTGTAAATGCTGCCGCAGTGCAGCTCCAGGCTGGCTCCAGCCTTGAGCCAGTGGCTCCCCCTCTTTTCCAGTCCTCCACTTACCCTCCTTGGCCCACCTCCCATCCACTCCTTAAAACGTCCACCTTACTACACACAACCCAAAATGATTGTCAGGCCTCTGAACTCCTACCCACTGCCCGTGCTGCGGCACTTTCCTTAGACAGTTTCCAGAGTATCTCATTTGGGGTGGTAAGTCCTGGAGAGCAAGAGGCAGAGTAACCCAGGGAACCAAGGCAGTGTGGAATGCCCACGTGGCAGAGCCCCTTGGAATTACCCCATTCACATCAGCTGCAAGCAACCATGGACTATTGACCAAAGCTTTGAGCAAATGTGTTATACACAGAGTTAAGTCACTGAGACCGAAGGAGCCGCAATGTCCTTACGGATGCATGTAAAGGGAACAGCCTAGGAGGGCTCTGGGTCAGCTCGAGCTGGACCCAGTTACGCAGAGGTTCCTAAAAGCAGGCCCTGAGCCTGGGATTTGTGTCTGAGTGAATCCAACACTGAGCCTGGGATTTGTGTCTGAGTGATTTATTGAGGGAGCCTCTCAGGAGAAATCTCTGAGGGAGCAAGGCAGCAAGACAGGGCTGAGGGGGAATCCATACAATATGAACTTCCTCGTGATGCCTCGCCCCAGCCCAAGCTCGCATGTGGCTCTGGGGCACCAGCTGCACCTTGGGTCTGTCCTGCATTAAAGCAAAAGAGCAGGGTTTTACAAATCCCCTCCTGGTCAGTCATTTCCATGTGCTGCTCTAGCACGGGGAGGGGTGGGCTTCTCAGGGCCCCCAGTGAGGCCACCTCAATCCTCAGGGGAAGATGGTGACCCCTTCTCTTCACCACGGCACCCACAGCAGCTGGAGATGCCAAGCACACCAGTAAACGGAACCAAGGAATTTAGAGAGGACATCACCAGAGTCCACACAGAGATGTCCTTAACATTGCCTTTCACCTCTAGAGACACACAAGGACAAGCGAAGGACGCAGCTATGGGCCCACAAAGTGGGGCAACAGCTTCATCCTCCTACACAGAGACCCCTTGAATGTGTTCATTATTCAGAGCCACTAATTGGAATTCACTGTGTCAGGCAGACTCCCCTCTGCTCTCCTTCAAATCCAAATAAAGACCCCTGACTAAGGTCATTCTGCCCCTGGCATGCCATCCTAATTGCTGAGGTGACAACAGGAGCCTTTGGTTGGGAAATTCAGCAAAAAATGGGATGAATTTGGCCTTTCAGGAGACACAAGGGATTATCCGGCATGGAAGGACTGTCGTGAGGGATGATGTTCTGAGAGAATGCCTTGAATTGATGCCACAGAGGGCTTCTTTGGAAGGGATGATTTATACATCACAAGACAAAGAGGATTTATATTAAAGAAAATGGATTCCCTTTCTGAACTGTTTTGAGAAAGATGGATAGCTTCCTGTAAACTGCAGTTCCGTGTCTGTGAGCTGAGTGGTTCCAGAAAATTACCAAGGTAATGCTTCCTCTGGGACTCACTAGATCATCCAGGCCACCCCCACACTGTGTGAGGGGGTGTATGGAGGATAGCGCAAAAGAGGCCATAGAAACAGTACCTAACCAGACCGCCCCCCATAACAGTCCCCCAGGGGAAAATTAATATTATCCAAAGTGCACCCATGTAGAAGTCAGTAAGTGAGAAGGAAATTTCTAGCTGATTAAACAGTATAGTTGTTGTTGCACCTGTCGTTGCTGTTGTTTGCATGTTTGCATGTTTGCACAAAAGGGCCACTCTTGTCTACTAAAGGAACTCATTGTAAGGAGCACCCTCCATATTCTAAACAGCACTAATGGATTCCCACATAATCTTTATGTCAGCTTTCATGTACATGTGGAGAAAATGCAGAAGACTGTCAAAGTCTAGGCAATGTCAAAGCTGGCCACTGCTTATTAGACCTCGAATCCCTGCCCATAAGTTATAGGAAAAGAGACAAATGGAATCACACATTTAGGGAAAAACCTTCCCTGAGAAACAAAAAACTGAGAGGTCTTGGGAACAGAAGGCCCTGGAATCAGCCTTCGGAAACCAAGAACTACAAGTCCCCTTCGTGGAAAAACTTTGTGTGCAGCCTGAGTTCATTTAATCCTCAGAGCTGGTCTTACCCAGTGTGGTGCTGCTGAGTCATGTGGGCAGTGGACTCTGATTTGTAGTGTTTGTTTGCTGACTCTTTTGGTGTACATACTTCCACTTTGGCTAATTCAAAGCTACCAAGGTGATATCACCAAATAAGAAGCTGGGGAGGAGGCATACACCATTAGCCCTCACCAGCCAGAGTAAGCTGGCTCTAAATGAGCACAGAAGGCAGAAGACTGGGCTGACAAAGTGTGCAAAAACATCTCTCCCTGCTTTGGTGTCTTCCACCTGCTGATCTGTAGCTCACCAGAAGGAACTTTCAAGCCATCCCCTGACCACAAAAAACACTGCATCACTACAGTGTGAGGCTTTGCCAGACACACTGAAAACACTAAGTCCATCTTTAGCCAACCTAGGAAAATGTTCTTGAGAACAGAGGCTTTCTGTTATTAATTCTGGGTCACTCACATGCTTAGCAGTGTTTTGCTTATGGTGGTCATTCATGAATCATTAACTGAGGTAACAGCTTGTTGTTGTTGTTGTTGTTGTTAGGTGCCATTGAATCGGTGTCTGACTCATAGCAACCCTCCATACAATAGGTGAAACAGTATTGTCAATGCTTCTCTGCTATTCACAGGGTTTTCAATGGCTGATTGTTTTGGGAGTGAGTTGCCAGGTCGTTCTCCCAAGGCTACATCACCTGGTGTTCCCAGGCATCTCCCATCCAAGTACTAACCAGGCTCCACTCTGCTTAGTTTCCGAGATCTGATGGGATGGGATGCCACAGTGGTATGGCTACAGGTGAAGCAATAGTTTAGCAACCCTTCATTTGCAATGCCTTACAAAGGATAGTCATCAGCATCCAGCCTCCCCACAACAGATTTTTTCTTCCCAAGTTATATGAGAAATAAAGACCCTTCAATTTGGAAGGAATAATAAGTCCTAAGCTCCATCTAGTACAGCCCTTATGTCAGTCAGCTTTCCATCACTGTGACAAAATAATCTGAGAAAAACAACTTAGAAGAGGGACAGAGTTATCCTGACTTGTGGTTTCAGAGGATCCACTCTGCAGTCACTTGGCCCCATGGTCTTGAGCCTGTAGTGAGAACACCATGGCAAGAGAGGGGGGAGTGTGGCAAAGCAAAGCTGCTGACCTCATGGTGGCCAGGAAGCAAAAAGAGAGAGGTGAGGCCAGCATCCCAATATCCCCTTCAAGGCCACACCCCCACCTCCTAAAGTTCCTGCCACCTCCCAACAGCACCATTAGCTAAAGACCAAACTTTCAACACATGGGCTTTGGGAGAACATTTAAGACCCAAACTATACCAGCCTTCCACTCGGTAAATAGTCTTTTCTTCAGCCCCTTAAGTTAGTTGTTGTTCAATCTCTAACTGAATATATCCAATGACAAGGAATTGTCCAGCCGATATGATTACAACCCACTGGCGATAGCCATTGAAGCTCAGTGCTGTAGACAGCAATATGCCAAGAGTGCAAACAATAAAGAGACGATCCCCAGTGTGACCTGAAAGAACAGATATCTCCCAATACACTTCTGTAGACTCATTCCTCCCCTTATTCCTAATGACATCCCTGCCACTCACATGGAGAGGCAGGTTGTTATGCTGATAGGGGGTGAGTGGACTGGAAAATGAACTGAAAAAGATGATGAAATGTCCTAGGTAAAACTGTGTTCCTTAACACAAAAAAAATTGTTTTTCTACATATTAATAACAAATAATCCAGAAAAATAATTAAGAAAACAATTCCAAGCCAGACATATGCATATAATCCCAGTGACTCGGGAAGTGGAGGCTAGAGAATGGCAAGTTCAAGGCCAGGGGCAGCCTGTGTAACTTAGTGAGACCTTGTCTCAATTTCAAAACTAAAAAAATGGATTGGGGGTGTAGTTCAGTGGCAAAGTGCTTGCAAAGTATTTATAAGGCCCTAGGTTCAGTGCCCCTAGTACCAAAAAAAAAAAAAAAGGAAAGAAGGAAAGGAGGAAGGAAGGAAAGAAAGAAGAAAAGAAGGAAGAAAGGGGGGAAAAGGGGAAGAGAGAAGGGAGAAAGGGAGGTAGGAAGGAAGGAAGAAAGGAAGGAAGAAAAAAGAAAACAATTCCATTTCCAAATCATCAAAAATAGTAAGATAGTAACAAGCTTAACCAAGGAGGCAAAAGACTTTTACACGACAACTACAAAACATTACTAATAGTAATTAAAGAAAATATAAAGAAATGGGAAAACATCCCATGTTCATGGATTGAAAGACTTAGCATGTCAATAATTATCTAAAGCAACATACAGACTCAATGCATTCCCTATCAAAATCCCAATGATACCTTTGGCAGAAACAAAACCTCATCTTAAAACTCATATGGACTGTCACAGGAACCTAAAGAGACAAAATAATACTAAACTAAAGTAGTTAAAAACCCATAACTGTAATCATGAGGAATCTGTACATGGACCAGGAAGCAGTTGTTCAAACAGAACAAGGAAACATTGCTTGGTTTAAAATCAAGAAAAGTGTGTGTCATGGCTATATCCTTTCAGCATATCTCTTCAATCTCTATGCTGAGCAAATAATCTGAGAAGCTGGACTTTATGAAGAAGAATGCGGCATCAGAATTGGAGGAAGATTTATTAACAACCTGCATTATGCAAATGACACAACTCTCTGCTGAAAGTGAAGAGGATTTAAAACATTTACTAATGAAGATCAAAGAACACAGCCTTCAGTATGGACCATGTGTCAACATCAGCAAAACAAAAATCCTTACAACTGGGTCAGTACAGAACTTCATGATAAATGATAAATGGGGAAAAGATTGAGGTTGTCCACCATTTTGCTTTACTTGGTTCTACAGTCAATACCTGTGGAAGCAGCAGTCAAGAAATCAAAAGGCACGTTGCTTTGGGAAAAGCTGTTGCAAAAGATCTCTTTAAAGTATTGAAAAGTAAAGATGACCCATTGAATAGGAAGGTGCACCTGGATTATGCCATGGTATTGTCAGTTGCATCATATGGTTATGAAAGCTGGACATTGAACAAGAGAGACAGGAGAAGCATTGATGCTTTTGAATTATGGTGCTGGAGACAAATATTGAATATACCATGGACTACCAAAAGAACCAACAGATCTGTCCTAGAAGAAGTGCAACCAGAGTGCTCCTTGGAAGCAAGGATGGCTAGGCTGCATCTTACATATTTTGGACATGTAATCAGGAGGGACCAGTCCCTGGAGAAGGACATCATGTCTGGGAGAGTGGCAGGTCAACGAAAAAAAGGAAAATCCTCCACTAGATGGATTGACACAATGTCTGCAACAATGGGCTTAAACATAAATAAGATTATGTGCCTGGCACAGAATTGGGGAGTGTTTCGTTCCACTGTACATAGGGTCACTATGAGTTGGACTTGACTCAACAGCACCTAACAACAACAACAACAAATTAGTCATATGGAACCACAAGACAAAACCTCATGAGATAGCGATCCTATCCAGTAGCATGGCTATAATGTGTGTGTGTGTGTGTGTGTGTGTGTGTGTGTGTGTGTGTGTATGAGAGAGAGTGAGAGAGAGAATAACAAACTCTGGCAAGGCATCAGAGCAATGCAAATCAAAACCACACCTCGATTCGTCTCACCCCCATCAGAACAGCCGTTATGAGCAGAACAAACAACAAATGCTGGCAGGTCTCGGGGAGAATCCTGCATACACTGCTGGCAGGAATACAGATTAGTCCAGCTGCTATGGAAACCAGCATGGAGGTTCCTCCAAAACCTAAAAATACAACTAGCATATGACCCAGCCCTTCCACTCCTGTGTATGCCTCCTGAGGGATCTAAGCCAACATACCCTAGAGACACCTGCACACCATGTTTATCATGGCACTATCCACAGTAGCCAAGCCAGGGATGTCCTAGATTCAACAGATGAAAGGATAATGAAAATGGGGTCTACATACACAATGGAGCTCTATTCACTCATAAAGAAGAACAAAATTATATTTACAGGAAAATAGGTAGAACTGGAGATCATCATGTTAAATGAAATCAGCCAGACTCCAAAGAACAAATATCACATATTCTCTCTCATATGTGACATCTAGATTTAAAAGGGGGAAAAAAAGACATGAAAGTAGAAAGGGGACTATTTGGGAAGAAGGAGGGGACCAGTGGAGGTTGGGGGGTACAACAGAAGGAAATAGAGCAGTGGATATGATCAATGTACATTACATACATGTGTGAAAATGTCAGAATGGAACCCATTATTGTGCCCATAAAAATCAATCTATGATGATAAAATATTTTAATGTTGGTAAGGAGGTAGAGAAATTGGAGCCCTTCTGTATTACTGCTGGGAATATAAAATGTGGTAGCTGCTGCTGGGAAACACTATGGCAAAGCCAGTCATGGTGGCACAGGCCTGTAATCTCAGCACTTGGGAGGCAGAGACAAGAGGATCAATGTGAGTTCGAACAGTCTGGTCTTCATAGTAAGCTCCAGGCCAGCCTGGGCTGCACAATAAGACGCTGCCTCAAAAAAAAAAAAAAAATAGCATGGCATGAGCCTCAAAATTTAAGCATAGAGTTACCATATGATCCAGCAATTCCACTTCTGGGTAAATATCCAAAAGAACAAAAAGTAGGGACTTAACCAGAGAGTTGTGAGCCAGTATTCATAGAACCATTATTCACAATATTCAAAGGGTAGAAAGAACTCAAATGTCCATCAACAGATGAATATATAAACAAAGTGTAGGACATGCATGAGATGGAATATTACTATTCAGTGTTCAAAGGAAGGGAATTCCAAGGTGAGGATGTAGCTTCTTGGTAGAGCACTGGCCTAGCAGGCACGAAGCCATGGGCATGATCACCAGCATCACAAAAACAGAAAAAAGAAAGAAGGTCTAAGAAATGCTAGATTATGCGTGAACCATTAGAGCATTATGCTCATTGAAATCATCCAGACACAAAGGCACATTTACACAAGGGACATAGAGAAGTCAAAGTCATGAGAGACAGAGCAGAACAGGGGCTACCAGGGCAGGGAGCAGACAGGGAAAAGTAGGAGTTCTTTAATGATTACAGAGTTTCAGGTTGAGAGCCGGGCGCGATGGCGCACCTCTAATCCCAGAGGCTCAGGAGGCAGAGGCAGAAGAATAGCAAGATCAAGACCAGAGCAGTCTGTGTAACTTAGCGAGACCCTGTCTCAAAAACTAAAAAAAAAAAAAAAAAAAATGGGCTGGGGGCCCAGCTCAGTGGTCTAGCACTTGCAAAGCATGCAGGCATGAGGCCTTGGGTTCAACCCCCAGTACCAAAAAAAAAAAAAAAAAAAAAAAAAAAGAGTTTCAGGTTGAAATGACGGGAAAGCTCTGGAAACAGATGGTGGGGATGGCTATATGACGATGAGAATGGGCTCGATGACACTACATGATACACCTAATACAGTTAAAGCACTAAGTTATATACAGTTTATCAAGTAATAAGAAGTGTGTTCCTTGAGCCCTCCCCAGTCGGCCCCTCCCACAACCAAGATCATCCCATGGTGAACCTGCCTCCCTAAGATTCGATAGTTGCCAGTCACATCAAATTCTCAATAAAGATTATTTCTCTTTCCCAAAAATTAACTCAGTGCATTTTCTGCATTCCATTTTACTCATTTTTGAGGTGCGATCAAATAATACGGTGAATGTTTAAATTTTAAAAATTTATTACCATAAAAACTTCCTACAGAACTGCTTCAGGAAGTGGCAAGAGGGATGAGAATAGTGTGTTTGAAGTGGGGGGTAAGCATTTTGAGGGGAATTAATGGCAATGTGTCTTTTGCTGTAATCTTTTATTTAAACATTCACCATATATTTTTATCACACCTCATATATCCATTGCTGCTACTTACACATCAAAATGCACTAATATTTGCTAAAAACTACTATTGAAAACTATCAGTCACTGTTTCCTTTCTACACTGCAATCTGAGCACTAGATGACCATCCAACCCTCTATGAACCTCTCTCTAAGGGTTTCCTTTTTGGCCAGTAGAAACTTTAAGCATTTCCCAGGAAAAGGGAACAAATAACCCATTATTATATCATTGCAGGGGCAAAGTTAAAAGATAAAGGCATTTTTCATAAGAGTTATTTTAAGCAAGAAATAATCCATTTGGAGTTAAATGAAACAAAGGTTTGGGGTTTGTTTTTTTGTTTTTTTGTTTTTTTCTTGTTTTTAGTTTGCAATAATCCCCCAACAACGTTGTTGTGTGGGGAGTTGTTTGTATGTTTGTTTTATAGCATGACCCTTCATTAAATCCAAAATATGTTGAAATGGCCACCTCCAAGCATGCTCACAACAATTCTAGCAAAATCAAGTTTAATGAGAGTAACTGTTTAAAAGAAAAATCTAGCCCAACCTAATATCAAATACTTTGCTAAGATGTTATATCCAATTGATCTAGGTTTTCACATCTTTCCTGTGTGTTACCAAAAGTCCAAATGTACTAAATTTATTTTTCCCTTCACCCACTAATTTTATAATTCCACCAGTGAGAGGCTCTCAGGTTTTTTGGCAGGATTCCTTGTTTACAGACCTGAACTGCTCATTGCTCGTGATTCTATTATCCTCCATATGACTATAAATTTCTTTTCTCCTGGTATTTGCTTCGTTATTTTACAAGGAAATTAAAATCTCTTCTAACAGATATTTGTTTTCAGCTTTCAATGTCTTTCTCATTTTTCAAAATTGTCATTATGTCTACATGATTCCATCTCCCAGCATCTTGTCTATTTCACAAATCCTTCCACCACCATTGCAAGAGTTGGTGAACAAGACCCAAGACTGAAACCGGTCAAAAGTGGAGCCAGTAGACATTCTCAGCTTGTACACAAAACTCCAAGGACAAGGTGTAGCCAGGTTTTTTGTTGTTTTCTCATTTTCTGTCATTCTTAGGGAGAGAAGTGTTTGACTAATTGTTCAAATTATGTGGTTTTTTTACTAATTTTTCTTAACACTTGGCTTAACAGGATGAAGCTCAATAGTTAGATGTTCCACACCCTTATTTCTCTGTTTTAACTATCTCTTTTCAATAATCTTCCCTTGACGAAGAAGAGTAAATAAACTTACCAGGACTCTGTTTTTTATGAGCTTTAGGATCAGACAGACTTAGTTTGAATCTCAGCTCTGGCACTTGCTAATGAAGCAGCATCCATCCTGCCTGTAAATCAGGGACGGCCCCACTGTCCCTTTAGGACTGTGATGAGAGGGCGACCTACGCTGTGCAGAAGCCCTGAGGGCCCAGGAAGCACTTCATAGTTCCTTTCCCTTATCCATTTCTGCTCCCTCAACAGCACAGGCCTCTGCCTCACCCAAAACCACACCCCAGGGAAGCAAAGACTCCTCCTAACAACTTCCAGATAACCTCAACCTAGCAAACTCCTCTCTTGACGGTCCCCGAAAACCCTCAATGAAGCCCAGAGGTCCCCATGATCACCACAAAGTTCCCAGGGACCTCCCTTCTGCAGAACATGGATGCAACCTGAGGTGGTGAAAAGACAAAGAAGGAAGAAAAAAGAGAAAGGAAAAGAAAAAGGAGAAGAGAAGAGAAAAGAAGAGAAGACCAAGGTCTCCCCTAAGAGAATGTCGCTGAGTCTTCTCACTGCCTTTTGGTCCTTGGGCCATCTTTGTAAAATCACCTTGCATGTTGTTGTTGGTAGGTGCCATAGAGTCAGTGTCCCACTCATAGTGACCCTCCGTACAACAGGCAAAACACTATTGTCAGTGCTTCTCTGCTATTCATAGGGCTTTCAATGGCGGATTGATTTTTGGGAGTGGATTGCCGGATCCTTCTCCCAAGCCTACAGTATCTGGTGTTCCCAGGTGGTCTCCCATCCAAGTACTAACCAGGCTTGACCCTGCTTAGCTTCCGAGATCTGACTGCATCAGACACCACAGTGCTATGGCTGCAGACTGTCCTGTGTGAGTGAGTCCTATTTGATTGAGCTGTGTTTTTGTTTTGTTATTTCCAGAATTTTCAGAGCCTTGATTCCTTGTCAAAAATACTTTTGAAGCTTCCCCACAGCACAGGAAACCATCGACAGAGTAAAGAGACAGCCTACTGAATAGGAGGAGATATTTTCAAACTATTCCTTCACAAGGAATTAATATCCAAAATACATAAAGCACTCAAGGGCAAAAAAAGAAAAAAGTAATCTGACTAAAAAATGGGCAAATAATCTGAATAGACATTTCTAAAAAGAAGATATACAAATGGCCAAGCATATGAAAAAATGCTCAATATCACTAATTACCACAGAAGTGGAGATCAAAGCACAATGAGGCATCATCTCACCCTAGTCAGAATGGCTGTTAAGAAAAAAAATTAATAAATGCTGGCAAGCATGTGGAGAAAGGGGACTCTCAAACACTCTTGATAAAAATACAAATTCATACAGCCATTATAGAAAACAGTATAGATTTCCCCAAGAATATAGAATAAAACTACCCTGTGATCCAGCAACCTCACTCCCAGGTATAATCCAAAGGAAAGGAAGTCAACATGCCCCAAAGACACCTGCATTCCATTTTTATTGCAGCACTAGCCAGGACAACCAAACTACAGAGTCAACCTAGGTCTCCATTCAGAGATGGGCAGATAAAGAAACTGTGGTGCGTATACACAATGGAATATCATTCAGCCACAAAAATAAATGCAATCCTGTCATCTGTGGCAGCATGGATGAGACTAGAGAACATTATATTAAGTGAAATGTCAGGCACAGAAAGACAGACACCACAGGGTCTCACTTATATGTGGAAACTGAAAAAATCGATCTCATAGAAGGAGAGAGTGGAATAGAGTTTATTAGAAGCTAGGAAGGGTAAAGGAATGAGGAAGATGGAGAAAGGATGGTTAATGGGGCCAGGGGTGTAATAAGACAGAAGAATAACTTCTAATGTTCAATAACACAGTAGGGAAAATATGGTAGGCAACAATTAGTTGTATATTTCAAAATAACTAGTAGGGAGGATTTTAAATGTTCCCAACACAAAGAAATGGTAAGTATTGGAGGTGATGGATATACCAATTACTCTGATCTGATCATTACACACCACATGTATATATTGAAATATCACGCTATACCCCATAAATAAGTATAATTATTCTGTGTCCATTAACAGTCAGAAATGTTTGAAATGCTTTTGCTTTCTTCTTGATCCTGATCATAGTCTATAAACAAACACAACCAGGAACCCATTTTTACTGCAAAGTTCAAGAGTCGTGCAGTGACAATGCTTTTTTTTTATGGCTTTTTTTTTATGGCCTATGATTATTCCTACATTCCCAACTGACTCTCCAATCTTTTACAGTAAAGTTTAGATGACTTCCCCTAGGACTGATTTTTCCTCACTTCTGGAGCATAAATTTGCCATCTTTATTGCTTATTATTTATAATATTCTGCTTTCCTTGGTGGTGAGCAACAAGGTTCCTGTGGAACTTCTTCTGGCCATAAAATCTCTTAAAATATATTTGGGGGCCTGAGAACTATGATTTGAAGATGAGAACCTGAGAATGACAGGTTAGGAACTAACTGAAATTAGTTTACTGAGTTAAGCAAATGTCACAGGACTAATCCTAGCTTGGAAACAACTGCACCCCATCCCCTAACATCGAATGACCACCAACCCTGTTTAGGTATCCCTCTTCGCATTTCACATGCTCTACGGCATTCCATCCCTGCAGACAAATTATAGTCTAACCATTAGTAATAGTACACCAAATTTTACGAAGAAGGAAACTAAAGCTTCAAAAGCAAAGTAACTCACCCCAGGTCATAAAGCTAGTAAGTGATGAACCCAGGATTTAAACCTAGATCAGTCTGAGTCCAAAAAAATCAAGCTGCCCAGTCCATTGCTCTTCCATGTCTCAAATAACCAGTCCCCCTCATCATGATGTTCAGGAACATGCAAATCTATGTGACGTTGTACCGACAAGTCTCTTATTTGCACTGAAAAAGAATAACTTCCCATTTGTTTATTAGATGCAACACAGTCTATAAAACAACTTTAGGGCTGTCTTAGGCCATTTTCCATTGGTATAACTGAACCCCAGAGCCCAGGTAATTTGTAAGGAATAAAGGTTTATTCAGCTCACAGTTCTAGAGACTGGGAGGCCTAAGGTGGTGCAGCTGCGTATGGTCAGGTGGGGGTTCTTCAGAGCCCCAGGTGTCCAGGGCACCACCCAAGGAGAAGGGCTCGTGCAACAGGCACAGCCCAACTGACTTTTGTCACAGACCCACTGCAAGATAACCCACTCATGCATCAGCCCATGAGTGGATCTGCCCTCCTGGCCTAATCATCTCTGAAAGTTCCCACAGGGTCCCACCTCTGACTGCCTCACAGTGCAGATTAAATCATAACAGGAGCTTGGCTGCATACATTCGGGTCATAACAGGACACAGACATGAGGCATCGACTGCCCTCAAAAGACAGTGACCGGACTAAGGGATGCGTGCACCCCATTTGATGTGTGGAAAGCAATGCAAAGCTCTAGCCAAACATCCTAGCACAGAATCAAGAAAATTCATATTTATTGAAGTGCCTCTCCCTACCCCGTTCCCCTTCCCCAAAAACAAAAGCAGCACCTGGCTGTGATCCAAAGCAAATCGAATGCTAAATGAAAAAATATCTTGAATTTTTCTCCTGGCAATGTAAAGTCCTAAGGCAAAGAGCCCACCTTTTCACTGGATACGTAACACTGTTGGTTCATCTGAGACAGGGTATGGTCAAGAGGCAGTGGTAAGACTGGCAGCTGAGTTTAGTCCCTGCCACGAAGGACTCCCCAGGGGCAAGGAAAGGTGCAGGGACCAATCACAAACTGCACCAGGAACAAAGGGAAGTCACAAGCAGCCTGTTGGGAAATCCTTTCCGGTGAGATAGAAATGAAGGAGCGAAGGCAGCTTCATGTGGATCCTTCTCTCTCTCTCCAAACCCAGAATTATATTGGAAATGGTAGCAGATACAGGACGTCTCGCGCTGCCCATCTTGCAATAAAGTCTCCACTTTGTAATAAAGCTCCTAAAGTGATCTTTATGGAAGATTTCCTTTTCTGCTGCTTTTATTTCGTCTTCATAATCTCAGTGGTGACAGGTTATGAAAGGGCTGTTTGTGCTACTAATAAAAGCATTGCTTCTGCAGCATTTGAGTGACTGCGATTGTCCCCAAGCTGCCGGCGAGTTAATGCGGCACAGTTCCAGCACAGCCCTGAAAAATAACAATAATGTGATTTGGGCCTAGTGTTGTTAAATTTGATCAGTTGAGTGAGCTCATGAAAATCCATAATTAACTAGAAAAACAAGAAGACGGATGTTTTTGCCAGGAAATTGAGAGAACCTGGTCCTAGGTTTGACTGCTTTTCTTCCTCTCTAAGGGTCTAGGCGCCTGCAGCTGTAGCCCTGTGGCATCCGATCCCGTCAGATCTCAGAAGCTAAGCAGGGTCGGGCCTGGTTAATACCTGGATGGGAGACCGCCTGGGAACACCAGAAGCTGTAGGCTGGGAGAAGGACCCGGCAACCCCCTCCCAAAAATCAATCTGCCATTGAAAACCCTATGAACAGCAGGGAAGAACTGACAATAGTGTTTCCCCTGTTGTACAGAGGGTCGCTATGAGTCGGATACCGACTCGACGGCACCTAACAACAACAACAACAACAAGGGTCTAGGCACCTCTCTACCTCTCCTATTCAAAAGTGACTAGCAGACAATATCCCCAAATAGGACGCATCTCTCCTGGTACCAGACACATGTAATCCCAGCACTTTGGAGGCTGAGGCAGGAGGATCATGAGTTTGAGGCCAGCCTGGGCTCCACAGTGAGACACTGTGTCAAAAAAAAAAAAAAAAAAAAAGACTCATCTCTTACCATATGGTCACCACTTTTCATGGGCAGGTGAGAGAAAAGCAGTTCATTTAGATGCACTGCATCTCATCAGATAAGTTGAAAAATGTTCTAAAATATGTGGCCATCAGTCTAGTCCCACCCTTCACCCCTACTCTGAGGTCCCCTGGGATCTCATCAGGGGTGCTGTTTGCTCCTTTGGTAGATACCTGACAGTGTCTAAAGACATGTGGGGTTGTCACGCAGGCAGCTGGTATGCAGAGCCCAGAGGTGCTGGTTAACACCCTTGGTGCACAGTGCAGGTCCCCACAGCAGGCCTAACATCTGAAGGGTGTTGAAAAAGCCGGCTTGAGTCAAAGGTCAGCACAGAGTGGGGACACTCAGACACAGCCTAGCCAAGCCCCCCACCATGGGGTCATAGCCTCAGATCTTCAGTCAGCCCTGAGCTGGGCACAACAGAGATGCTGGCATGTGAGCAGCTGCTGTAGGATGCACCCTGCTGCAAAGGCCATGACCTCCCAAACTGCACTGTGCTCAAGTCCAGGAAAGCGGTGCGGCCATAATCCTTCTCCAGCTTCTCATTTGCAGCTTAGGCCCTCAGAGAGCAGACGAAGTGCAAAAAAACCCATAGGGAGCAAGGGGAAAGGGGCTTCACTCATGGACTGTTACACAACTAGGTGTAAGTAACCTGCGAAACCTTGATTTCCCCAGGGGCTAAAGTCCGGCAGCCTATAACCTTTCTGTTTCCCAGGGAAAACTCAGAAGTGAGAAGGAAACTGCTTTCCAAAGCCTCACAAGTACCCTGGGTTAAGCCATATGAAACTGCCATCTCACAGGACAAAACTGGTTAACCACTGTCATTTTATTTGCCTCAATTTAATCCCGCAAATTTGGAGAATGCTAACTGAGGTGCTTTCCGCTTCTGTGAGCCCACTCAATTTTATCCCACCGTAATTCACAATCACCCTGTAGAGAAGTATCAACCTCAGTTTTAAAATGAGGAAACTGAAGAGCCAGCCATGGTGGCACAGGCCTATAATTCCAGAGGTTTGGGAGGTGGAGGCGGGTGGATCACAAGTTCAAGACAAGAAGCAGTCTGCGTAACTTAGTGAGACCCTGTCTCAAAAAGTAAAAAAAAAAAAAAAAAAATGGACTGAGGGTGCAGCTCAGTGGTCCAGCACTTGCAAAGCATGCAAGCCCGAGGCCCTGGGTTCAACCCCCAGTACCACAAAAGAAAAAAAAAAAAAAAGAGGAAACCGAGGCTGGAGGAGATTCAACAACCAGCCCAAAGCAGCAGAACTAACAAGCAACAGATCTGGGACTCAACTGAAAAACCTCAGTCTAGAAATCCTGAATTCCTCCTTCCAGTGGCTCAGCCCTTACCAAGTGCAATCCATGCCCATCTGTGGGGAGGAGGGTTTACACTATGCACGAACCAACTTGGACAGTGGCAGCTAGGGTGAGGGCAAGAGAAGACTTGACCTCACTCTCAGGCAGGAGCCCTTGAGAGAGGGAAGACACCCCCTCCAGACTCAGAGGAGAGCTATGTGAACTCGGAAGAATAGGGAGAGCCGTGGGCTGTTAAGGAAAGACCTCTGTGCCTGGCCACAGCATCCTTGCTTCCTCAAGCCCCTAGGCCCAGGGCTTGGCTGTCTCTCCAGCCGCAGATGCACAGGCTTAATGAGCTCCAGGGTTGAACTGCCAGCAGCTCTGGAGCAGGGCCTGCTGTTCTGATCAATGCAAGCAATAGTTAGCCTTCCCCAGGCCTCGAGGCTTCCCTCGCCTGCTCAACAATTCTATGGTGTTATTTTTAGTATGTGGAGTTAATAGAGATCCCTGGAATGATGTGCAAAGAGCCAAGTTACTGGCGGAGCTCCACTCCCTTCCTAATCCTGAGAAGCCTGGGCGCGCAGGGCGTCACAGAGCCCATCCCAGGCTGATGAACAGGGCACCACACTGAGTTGGTGAGGATTTGTTTGGAGTGTGTACATGTGTGCGTGTGCGTGATGGTACATATGGAAGCGTGGCTTTGCACATGCTTTGCACATGCCAGCGTGGACACACGCTCAGCCCCTTTGCTTCACATTTTCCCTGAGGAATCCTGTGGAAGGCTAGGTGTCGGGGTAGCAGGAGACCAGATAATTTTTCTTTCTGCTTCAACAATAAAATGAAAAGGTAAAATAAAATAAAAACAACGTTAGTACACAGGGAGGAAATGAGCCAGTAAGTTCATGTTACATTAAAATATATGTTAGGAAATGAAAACCATTCACTCTTCACTGATGGCAAACCTTGGGTGTCATGTTGGCATAACCCTGCCTGACCCTTCCCTCTGAAAAGCTGTCAGTGTAATTAGAGCTGTGACAGAGGACAGAGACTCACCCAGGAAAAAAAAATGATGACAGGCTTGATCAAAATTACCCTATAAATATCACTTTGCTGTTTTAACTACCACATGTTAGTTCTGGGGCAGTGAAAATGAGTCACCTGCTACCAACACTAGGCACAGAGATGAAATTCGATTCATTCCTTTCACAGCAACTGCACTTGCTGGTGCCGACAGACTGACCTAAGTTAATGTGCACATGGTCCCTGGAGGGCACCAGCCATAGATGTGAATGTTATACTAAAGGAAACCTAAGGGAATAAATTAGAAACCAAGAACTTTCCCCTATCTTATGCTGCTAACCCATGAATAGCCAAAGTAAGGCACCTAAGGACCGAGCAACTCTCAACCAAAGACAATGTCATCTATGCCACCAGCTGACTATTCAGCCTGACACCATCATCCGGCCTTATTTCACTGTGACTTTAGAAGTGGATGGGTTTTCACCAAACTTGGGAACCTACCCCAAGGAACACAAGGCAATTTGGGAAGAAAGAAAAAAGAAAGAGAAAATATACAGTTAAATCAGCCTTTTGGGAACAACAGGTCAACTAATGAATATTTTCAAAGGTTTTTTTTCCAAATGATTATTATTTATTTATTGAACCTCGCTGTGATGATTGAAGTTGCAAAGTAAAATATCTCATGAAGGGGGGAAAATGACTTAATCCGTCATAAAACAAGATGAAGAAAGCATCCATATAATTCACTACCTTGTTTCATATGAACATGAATCAATGTACCTTGTTTCGGAACAAGGACACTGTTACAGATCACACACACACTGCCTATAAGTGGAAATCCAAGACTCTAAAACCTCTACATTGATTCAAAATCTGGTTTGAACTGAATTGCCAGAGGAAAACATAGAAATTTTTGTCTCTCTGGGTACAGGGAAAAAAGGCTAGACTTGCTTGTATAGAAAGCTTTTGTTCAAAGTATTGAATATTATCAACAGATTAAAATAATGATTAAAAGAAATGTTTAGGTTCCAGAACCATGGGCCCAAAAATTCAAGAACATCTAAAAGCCTACTCCAGGAACTGACTTTTTTTTCTTAAGTAATTCTTAGTGTACAACTTCGTGAGTCTCATTATGACATTTCGATACATGCATTTCCCCCCATGTGTCTGTCAGTTTGCCTACTGTGGAGGCTTGCATGTTGCTGTGATGCTGAAGGCTATGCCACTGGTATTACAGGTCCCAGCAGGATCACTCATGGTGGACAGGTTTCAACTGAGCTTCCAGACTAAGACAGACTAGGGAGAAGGACATGATTAACTCACACCCAAAACAAGTAGCCGTTGAAAACCCTACGAATAGCAGAGAAACATTATCAGATACAGTACCAGAAAATGAGGCCCCCAGATTGGAAGGCACTCAAAAGAAGCGTTGCCTCAGTGAGCTAATATGAACTGGCATTGGCCATTTTGAATCAGATAATCACATGGTCTACTATACCGGGAATGACAGATTAAAGAAAAATAGAGTTGTATTCACCATCAAAAAAGACATCTCAAGATCTGTCCTGAAGTACAATCCTGTCAGTGATAGAAAAATATTCATACACCTATAAGGAAGGCCAGTTAATATGACTATTATTCAAATTTATGTACCCACCACTGGGGCCACAAAATGACGATAGGGAAGATTTTTACCAACTCCTGCAATCTGAAATAGATTGAACATGAAATCAGGATGTACTGACAATTACTAGTGACTGGCATGCAAAAGTTGGAAACAAAGAAGGTTCAGTAGTCAGAAAATATGGCCTTGGTGACAGAAACAAAACTGGAGATTGTATGATAGAACTTTGTCAGACCAATGACCTTTTCATCAACATATACAGTTACTATACACTATTCAGCAGAAGGAACATACAGGAACCTAACTGACTACATTTGTGGAAAAAGATGATCAAAAAACTCAATATCAAAAGTCATAACAAGACCAGGTGCTAATTGTGGATTACACCATCAACTGCTCATAAGCAGGTTCAAACTGAAACTGAAGAAAATTATAACAAGTGTATGAGAACTAAGGTATGACCTTGAGTATATCCCACCTGAGTTCAGAGACCACCTCAAGAACAGGTTTGATGCATTAGACACTAATGATTGAAGACCAGACAAGTTACATCATGACGTCAAAGACATCATTCATGAAGAAAGCAAAAGGTTATTTAAAAGACAGGAAAAAAAGACAAGACCAAATTACATGCCAAAAGAGGCTCTGAAACTTTCCCTTGAACATCAAGCAGCTAAAGTAAAAGGAAGACATAATGAAGTTATAAACTAAACAGAAGATTTCAAAGGGCAACTCAAGAAGACAAAATCAAATATTATAATCACATGTGAAAAGAGCTGGAGATAGAAAACCAAAAGGAAAGAACACACTTAGTTTTTCTCAAGATTAAGGACTTAAAGAAAAATTCAAACCTTGAGTGGCAATAGTGAAGGATTCTACAAGAAAAATATTAAACAATGCAGAAAATATCAAATGGAAGGAAAAAAACAGATTCATTATACCAAAAAGAATTGATGGATGACCAACCATTTCAAGTGGTTGCCTACAATCAGGAACCAATGGTTACTGAAGGATGAAGAGGAAGCTGCCTTGAAGGCACTGGCAAAAAATAAGGCTTCACAAATTGGCAGAATATCAATAGAGATGTTTCAAGAAACAGATGAAGCACTGGAGATGTTAATTTGTTTATGCCAAAAGATTTAGAAAGCGGCTACCTGGCCAACTGACTGGAAGAGATCCATATTTGTGCCTATCCCCAAGAAAGGAGATCCAACTGAATGTGGAAATTATCAAGCAATATCATTAATATTACACACAAGTAAAATTTTCCTAAAGATCATTCAAAAGTGACTGCAGCATTACATAGACAGGGAACTGCTGGAATTTCAAGATGGATTCAGAAGACGGTATAGAACCAGGACATCGCTGATGTCAGACAGATATTAGCCAAAAGTGGAGATACCAGAAAGATATCTATCTATGTTTGATTGACTATGCAAAGGCATTTGACTGTATGGATCATATTAAATCATGGATAACATTGCGAAGAATGGGAATACCAGAGCACGTAATTGTACTCTTGAGGAATCTACATACATGGACCAGGAGGCAGTCATTTGAACAAGGAAACACTGCCTGGTTTAAAGTCAAGAAAGGTGTGCATCAGGGCTATATCCTCTCACCATACCTCTTCAATCTCTATGCTAAACAAATAATCTGAGAAGCTGGAGTTTATGAAGAAGAATGTGGCATCAAGATTGCAGGAAGACTCATTAACAGCCTGCCGTATGCAGATGATACAACTTTGCTTGCTGAAACTGAAGAGGATTTGAAACATTTACTGATGAAGTTCAAAGAACCTCAACATAAAGAAAACAAAAATCCTTACAACTGGGTCAATACACAACTTCACGATAAATGGAGAAAACACTGAGGTTGTCCAAGATTTTGCTTTACTCAGTTCTACAATCAACACTCACAGAAGCAGCAGGCAAGAAATCAAAAGACACATTACATAGGGAAAAGTTGTGGCAAAAGACCTCTTTAAATTATTGAAAAGTAAAGATGTCCCACTGAAGAGGAAGGTGCACCTGGCTCTGGTATTTTCCAGATATGTTTCTGCATATTAAACAATGTTTAATATGTTTAATATTTTTCTTGTAGAAAATACCTGCCATGGTATTTTCAGTTGCATCATATGGCTGTGAAAGCTGGACATTGAATAAGGGAGACAAGAAAAGAACTGATGCTTTTGAATTATGGTGCTGGAGACAAATATTGAATATACCATGGACTGCCAAAAGAACCAGGAGATCCATCCTAGAAGTGCAACTAGAGTGTTCCTTGGAAGCAAAGATGGCTAGACTGTGTCTTATGTATTTTGGACATGTAATCAAAAGGGACCAATCCCTGGAGAAGGACATCATGTTTGGGAGAGTAGCAGGTCAATGAAAAAAAAAAAGAAGAAGAAGACCCTCAACTAAATAGAGTGACACCGTGGCTCCAACAATGGGCTTAAACATAAAAAGAATCGTGTGCCCAGCACAGAATTGGGGAGTATTTCGTTCTTTTGTACACAGGGTCACTATGAGTTGGACCTGAGTCAATGGCACCTAACAACAACAGCAACAACATACATATGTTTTATTTTATATTGTTCAAGCTCACTTCCCCCTACTCTCTCATGACAGATAATTTACTTTTAAGCAATATTTTCCAGATTCGTTTTGATTGTATAGAAGATCCCTCATCAAGTTACTCAGTTCTTGTTCCCTATATGGAATTTGGGAGCTAGAACAACTGGAAAGCAGGAAATATCCCAGAATGCATTTGTCAGGGACATTCAGTGGCTCTATCTCAGTGGGGGCCCTTGCTCTCCCTAGCCACACTAGGGAGTGCAGACTCATAGACAAGGTGGGCAGAACAAGGGATGTGATGCGGAGGGCAGGAGACATTCCAAGGCCAGAGAGCAGCAAGGTAGACTGTTCTGCCTGAGCCCATGCTGCAGACGACAGAGTGGTGAGATTGGGACCTTCCCAAACTCACGTGGAAATTCAATCGCCACTGCAACAGTACTCAAGGTGGAACCTTTAAGAGGGGATTAGGCCATGAGGTTCTGCCCCTGTAAACATACTTCTGCCATTACTGAGGGAATGGGTTCCTTATAGAGGAAGGACTTCAGCCCCCTCTTTCCCGCCTCAAGTCTGGACTTCCCAGCACCCAGAGACATGAGCCAGCAAGTTCCTCTTACTGTAAATTGCCTAGTATGTAGTTCTACTGGAGCAGATCCCACAGACCAAGACAGCCATCAGCAGCCAGCAGGTTCTTTGCATTTTGCCTGTATCACCATGAGGCATCCAGCTGTTCTCCAAGTGTTAGCGAGGGTAGTGTTGGTCTGTCCTGCAGAGGAGACTCTGGCTTTGCCCGGAGACTTGTCTACACCGTTTTCATCATAAATTAGCACTTTGGTTATAATGTCTCAGGAGAGCCAGCATCAATTTTCTTGCACCAGGCATCATCTCATTAATGTCACATCAGAAGCCCTGCATCTAATGAGCACTATTTTGTGCCGAAAAAAGTTGGCGTTTGTCATTAGCCCTGAACACCCAATGGCACCTCCCATCTCCACAAAAGCCATCTGAAAAGAGAAATGCTTGAGGATCACCATTTGGGGATTGCCCTAGCTTCTCAGCTTCCACGGCCCCAGCACATCAGTGACTTAACCTGGTCTTAAAATCCATAGCAGAGACTTCAAACCTTGGGGTTTCCCATCAGATAATGAGAAGGTCCTTTTTAACAGATTATTTTAATTCCCCTGATTGTAATTTAAACTTATTCCTTCTCTCCAACTTATAAACTGAGGCACAAAACTAAATAATACAACTTCAACTGACCCAACTATTTCCTGACCTTTGGCATTTCATTTCCCATGTCTGTCTGAATCTCAAGTCTAATCAAGGGGCTTGGGGGAGAAGTAACCATTAGATTAATAAGATTCACAGGGAAATAATGATTACCTAATTTAGCAGTGCAGAGAGAATGGGAACAACCTTCAAATGTCACCATCAGAAGCAGCGTTGAAATGCCTCCTTTTTCTGACACAATTCTGTCAATTAGCTGAGTAGAGCAGTTACCTACCATTTGGTTCTCTCTCTCTCTCTCTCTCTCTCTCTCTCTCTCTCTCTCTCATTTTCAAAGAACCAAAACTTTCTAAGGATGATAAATGACTCCCTCGAAAATTCAATGCTGCTTCTGCTAAATTTGCACTTTCCATATTGTAAGGATTTAGGTGGACTTTTTTTTCCAGTTATTTTTCATAATCAATGGAATGAGCAAGTAAAAACCCCACATGCTATATAGAATTCCAAGACAGGGCCCTTACAAGAAATCAAGCACCCTCAGAAACATCCAAATGACCAGCAAATGAACTCGTATCTCAGTGTAATTAGTACCATTGAGAACGCTGTTAGCCAAATGACAAAGTAAATTTCATTTTAATTGTTTTGAATCCTATCCCCATTGCCCTAAAAAGAAGAAAAGGAAATGTATTCAGATTATGACCTTTGAGAATTCTGGACTCATTAGCATTTCATACAACACAGCACAGAATTAAAGTGGGAAATGGATCTTCAATGTTACCCCACTGCAATGTGTGCATCATTAATGGCACATAATTAAGGAGGTGTCAGCATTGGTACCAGATCTTGGGTGACAATAGCTCACAAATAGCACTTTCAGTATAATAGAATGGCCAGATAACAGTGGCTAAACCTGTTCATTAAAAGAAGACAAAGGAGACCCAACTTTGTTCCGGTCCTAGTACCAGGGACAAAAGGAAGGGGGGATAGGCAGTGATGCCCACCCCGAATTGGGGTTCAGAAGTTTCTGAGACCTTGGGGGCTCCCTAGGCTCTAGGAGAGGAAGCATCAAGAATGAAGAGATAAAATGAGGCACAGATGCAGCCAGGGAAGGACCAGTGAAAGGAAAACATAGGGAGAGGGGCACGGGAAGGAAAGACCACCTGCACACCTGAGAGAGACAGCAGGGAAGCAAGGAGGACACTCAGCCTCCAGGGAGAGGACCTGGGAGGCGTGTGCTGGGCACAGCCCGGCTCCTCCACTGTGACCCGTCTGCACGGCCTGCGTCCATTCCCCATTGCAGGACCACCAACCACCCTAACTCCAAATCACTCCCAAACCCTGTCCACTTGGTGCCTGAGGACCTCTTGAACCCGGCCACCTCTCGCTATCTCATGCACCTCTCCACATGGTTACAATGGCCTCCTAGTTGGTCACCCCATGGCGTGGCACAGCGCAGCCAGACAGCTTTGCGAAATGCAAGTCAGATCAAGCCAAGCCTCCTGCCTCCTTCCGCTCTTACTCGCTTCAAAGTCTTCCTGCTACCCCAAGATGAGGGCTGGCCCTGGGTGCCCTGGGCCCGTGCTGTCTGTCACCTACCAGGCTTTCCGCCTCCAGCTGCACCTGCCTTCTCTCCTTCTCAGACATGCCCACGTTCCTCCCACCATGAGGCCTTTGCACACTGCCTGGTCAATGCCGCATCCTCAACCAAGTCTCAGGTACCAGTTGCCCAAGAAAGCGTTTGTGGCCCCAAAACTGTGGAACTTTCCTTCCTTGTACCCCTGTAGCTCTTCACACCTATAGCACAGGGCACTAGAGTGTGAGCTCACGGGCGCAGGGCCTGGCTTTGCTTTTGCTTGTGTGCTGCCATTGGACGCCAATGAGTCAGGTCCAACTCATAGCGACCCTGTATGCCACAGAACGAGACACTCCCCGACACTATGCTACGCCCAGTACTACTGTCAGTGTTTCTCTGCTATTCATAGGGTTTTCAATGGTGGATTGTTTCGAGAATAGGCTTCTCCCTAGACTGAAGCACTTGGTGTTCTCATGTGGTCTCCCATCCAAGGACTAACCAGGCTGACCCTGCTTAGCATCCACGATCAGGCAGGATACAATGCCAGGGTGCTATGGCTGCAGACTTAGCTTGCTTAGCACAGGGCAATAATGACAATAAACATTTATTGAGCACTTACTATTTGCCAAGTACAATTGCATGTTGCGGCTGCAACAGTAAACAAGACAAAGCCCCTCCCCACATGGAGCACTGACTGCTGGGGGAGGCAGAAAAAGAAACCAGGTACCCATATATACACCTGCTGGTGATAAGTTCTAGGAAGAAAATTAAAGCAGACTAAACAGTGGAATCGCCTGCAGCCGTACCACTGAGGCTTAAGATCCCATCAGATCTCAGACGCTAAACAGGGTCAGACCTGGTTAGAACTTGGATGGGAGACTGCCTGGGAACACCAGGTGCTGTAGGCTTGGGAGAAGGACCCAGCAACTCATTCTCAAAAAGCAATCAGCCATTAAAAATCCTATGAATAGCAGAGAAGCACTGACAATAGTGTTTCATCTATTGTACATATGGGTCGCTATGAGCCGAACACCAACTCAATGGCACCTAACAACAAGGGTGGAAAATCACAGAGAAGCTTCTTATTACTATTATGCTTTGGCAGTATTTGGGAGTTGAACCCAGGGCCTCACACATGCCTTGCAAGAGCTCTAACACTGAGCTGCCGTTTTATTATTTTGAGACAGTCTCGCTAAGTTACACAGCCTGCCTAAGGGCCTCAAGCTTGTGATCCTCCTGCCTCAGCCTCCCAAGTCTCTGGGATTGCAAGCATGTGCCACCGTGTCTGGCTGGAGATGTTACCTTAGATAAGATGGCCAGAGCAGGTATCTGGGAAGAGGTGACATTTGAGCAGAGATCAGAGTAAAGTATGGGAACAAGTCAGTAGGCCATCTGGGGAAGAATGTTCTAGGCAGAGGGAACCGCAAGTGCAAGGACCCTGAAGTCCATGCATGTTTGACACTCATGAGAAGCACTCAGGAGGCCAGGCTGCATGGAGAGGCATGGGGAGGAAGTGAGAATGGACAAGAGCCAGGAGCCTGTCAACCCCAGGGCCTGTGTTACTTCCAGGGACTGCCAAAACGACAAACCGCAAACTGGGTGTCTTGAAAAAGAGAGAAATTTATCTTTCATAGTTCCAGAGGCCAGAGTCCAAGACTGAAGCATCAGGAGTATGAGTTCCCTCTTGGCGTCTCAGAGGGAGAATCTGTCCCAAGCCCTTCCGGCTGCTGGCGGCTGAGGCAGTCCTGGCCTCCTCTTCTGGCTCACCGAGGCCTCAGCCAACTTTGGCCTCCAGTTACGCATGGTTATCTTTCCTCTCCTGTGTGCGTGTCCCTGTGCGACTCTCTTCTCTTCCTGTGAGGACACCAGCCAGGTGGAATAGAGGACACCAGCCAGGTGGAATAAAGGACTCGCACCTCTCCAGCACAACCCCACCTCAACTTCACCAGCTCCGTCTGCAGTGACCCTCTTTTTGGTCAAGTTCGCATTCCAGGGCTCCAGCGAAGCCAGGCATTTTGGAGGACCACTGCTCAGCTCAGTACAAAGCGGACCTGGGTGTCATTCTGCACGTGGGAAAACAATGAATAAACTGAGGCACGTAGGGGCCAGTGCTGGAGTGAGCGGTCAGCCAGGTGAACAGGCCCTGCCCTTGAGGCACCTAGGGGCCTTCAAGCCTCCAGAGTGCACTGCTCCTCAAGGGGAAAAGGCTTCTGCCCAAGGACCCACTTTCTGAACCACATGCAAAATACAGTGTTCTCGGAAACCTTCCAGAAGGCCTAAAGTCGCGTCTCAAAGTGAGAACGTACCCACACTTACTGAATCCACAGAGGTGACTTCTGGAGCCCGGGATGTTTCTGACAAGTGGCCCCCCTGCTCGTCTCTCGCCCTGGAGAGCTCAGTTCTCCCGGGCCATCAGTCTTTGTAATTAGGCCTGAACTTGGATTCACCCAATGCAGAGCCAAGTGCCCAGAGAGGCCCAGCTAATTTCTGCGCTCAGCCCTCATCACAGGCCCGGCTGGTGCGTTGCTGGAGCTAACACTGCACATTTACTTAGCATCGCAGACACCTGTGGCCAGAAAGCCAGGCCAGCAGAAAGCCTGCTCTCCTTCTCCACCCACCCTCAGAGATCCTGGTCTCAGGGCCTGCAGAGGCCACCCCAGCACCTGGCAGGGCAGCCTCCTCTGTGAAGGGCCAGCCCACCACAGGTGGGAGAAATAATGACTGCGGGGCTGGGAGTCTGGGTGAAGCACGCTCACCTGAGGAGGAGGCAGGTTTCCTGAGCCCAGCTGAGAAGCACAATTAAGTTGTAATATTTTGTCAGGGCCTTTTCCTCCTCCTCACCGTTTATCAGTGTTAAGAGACAATTTAGACTTTGCAGTTTCCCAGGATGGCGAGGCACCTGGAAGCAGGCAGGTAAGATTAACCTGTCTGTCACTGTGCAGAGCCAGGGAGCTGGCCTCAGGCACCGAAGATCTGCTGACTAGAAACTAAACTCCAACGCCTCTGCCTGAGTTGTGACCTGGAGCTGGACTCAGGACAACAGGCGACTCCAGATCCCCTTCCACACAGGGGAGCCTGCGGCCTTCTCTTCCACCCAAAATGAAGGTCTCCTGGAGGGTCTGTGGTTCCCCACTGACAGGGGGGTCACTAGGCCCCGCATTCCTGTAAGAAAACCTACAACTAAGCTGAAGCCACCAAGGTTAACTCATTTCTTCACCGACTCTCATATGGTGAAGCACGTTCAAGCAAGGTGCAGCATCTCAGAAGACTCCCACCCATCCTGCCCCAAAACCCCTCAGCCTTGGTGTCCCTTCCTCCTCTGAAGAGTCTCGTCACATGTAGGGACTGGAAATCCGTTGACTCTCCTCATCTTTCTAATGTTGACTTCCCTTTAAATTTGAGTGGATATCTGCAAAAAGACTTGTACATGAATGTCCACTACAGCTTCCTTCAAAATAGCCCAAAACTAGAAACAACCCAAATATCCATGAACAGGAGAAGAGATGAACAAACTGGCATATTCACCTAATGGGATAATGTTCATCAATAAAAACAGGACAAATCAGACAGGACAAGCCACTGACCGTTGCAGGAAACTGGATGATTCTCACAGACAAGACTCTCAGTGAAAAGTCCAGATGCAAAAAAGTACAAACTATGTGATTCCATCTGAAGCCAAATTCAGACCAAATTGATTTATGGTGACAAGTCAGAATTGCAATTATTCCCAAAAGGAGGTTGACTGGAAGGGTATTTTCTGAGATGGTGGGAATTTTCTCTACCTTGATCTGCCTGGGGGTCACAGAGATGTATACACTTGTAAAAAGTAAACTATGCCCTTAAGATTTGTTCATTTTACTGCATATAAACTAAACCTCCATCAAGAATTTCTAAAATTTACTCATGACACGATTTAACTTAAATCATATCCTCCCCTCCAACCTACAAGACAGTCCCAAGCCTCCAGAAGTCTGCTTAAGATAAGCTGCTTTCACCAGTCTGTGAACTCCCAGCTCATTCTGGAACCTTAGATGTCAGATGCACCATGCTCTCCTGCTTACATAAAAAAAGTCACCTCCAATGTGGAATTGCTGTCCCAGAAGAGAGGCTAAATCTATACGCATTCAATCGCCCTCCTGCACCTGGTTCCCAGATACCAACAACACACAGCTGGGAGATGACCAGCCAGGACTGGGCTATATGATCAGAGGACAGACCTAATTCTGCATCCACAAGGTGATAAAACACTGAGTTAGGCCCTTAAAAGTATACTGGTCATCCAAACTACCAGGAAACCATGTTTATCAATTGTAAAGAAGGGAAGCACTAATTTAGATAAACCCAACTTAAGCAAATAATTTGTATTAGTGTCTTGACAATTGTTGTTGTTGTTGTTGTTAGGTGCTGTCGAGTCGGTATCCGACTCATAGAGACCCTCTGTACAACAGGGGAAACACCATTGTCGGTGCTTCTCTGCTGTTCATAGGGTTTTCAATAGCAGATTGATTTTTGGGAGGGGGTTGCTGGGTCCTTCTCCGAAGCCTGCAGCATCTGGTGTTCCCAGGTGGTCTCCCATCCAGGTACTAACCAGGCCTGACCCTGCTTAGCTTCCAAGATCTGACACGATCAGATGCCACAGGGCTATGCTGCAGGCTTGACAATTGTTAATGTTATCTAATTGTTTAGATCAAGATCTTCTTACTTGCTGAGTGACTGAAATGGGCAGGAAGTACACCAGATTAGCCAAGAAGGAGGTAGACTGGGGAAAAAATTTTATAGACAAGGAAGGTTTGAGAATGTATTTCCAGTGCAAATGTGGTTAATATTTGGATCTCTTTTATCAGGAGACTTGTTTAGACTAAAAACTTGTCCGTGTCAGGATCCATTTTTCTGCATTGTGTCAGATTTTAGTTTTACCTTTTTAATTCAATGTATGCTCAAGATTTTCCTCAAAGAGATAAGAAAGATCATGGCTAAAAAAGGTTCTCTCGATTCTTTACAGAGAGTGACAGACCCTGAGCCTCAGAGGAAAGCACAAAGGAAGAACAGCAGTGCGGCATGGCTTCAGCAGGGGTTATTTTAACCTACTGGGGTGGAGGTTGCATAGGAGCAAAGATAACAGGTGTGAAAATGTTAAAAGATTTATAGCTAAGTATGGAAAATTCTGAAGGGATAAGGGCATCGATTTTTTAAAGATAACAACTGAACCAAATTTGTCACTCATGTCTCTCTGTGTACTTAAATCTGTGATATTTGAGATACAAATGGTTGAGCTCTCAAAAATGAAGATGATTTTGTTCTTCTAAGCCAGCCAAGCATGCAGCTGAAATGGATTACACAGTCTCTAGAAATCTGACTTTGAGCCACTGCCAGTAATCTACGAAAACACTGTCCCCAAACAGCCAGGAGCCCACAGCCTGCAAGCGCCAAAGTCAATCACATGGTGTATGTTAGCAATCCCACTTAGATAAAACTAAATGTATGCATGTGTACAGGCACACAAGCACTCACACACACACACACCATCCCAGACTTGCCATCATCCCCTCACAAAGAACCAGAAGGCTCCCACCTGTCATCTCCATGGTCTACCTATGCGACAGAGAATACAAAGACCTCTGAAGCTTTCTTCCCATACTGCAATGTGCAAATATACTCCAAAAAAGCATTTCTCACCTAGATGTGAAGAATATCTGCATCCTGACTGTCCTGACCACATGCTGGGGTTGTCAATGGGAGGGTGGCCACCAGCATCCTGGACATCCCCACATTCCCTTCTTAGAGCCCCCAAGTTTCTGACATCCCCTTTTGCAGAATGCCTGCATAGTATGCTCTCACACTTGTCTCATTTAAAAAGTTCCACACAGAGATGACAGATTAGAAGCTTCACCCATGTGACTCCAAGAAGGAGAAGAGTCAGGGTAACAAAGAATAGACTCTATTCCAACAAGAGAAATAGAAGAAGAGCATCAGGAATCACAAAAGAGATTCTAGGACAGCTGAAAGGATGGAGAAACAGAAAGCCTATGCAGAGAAAAAGAGGAAGCACCCCTAGATCCCCAGAAAGGGGCTATAAAAACCTCATTCACAAGTAGTTTGTTTTCTGCTCTCTGAAGACTCCTGGGAATTGATATCTCAAGAAAAGGATACTCACAAAGGAGACTCCCAAATAAAACCCAGAGGGGACACCCATCCCAAACGACACACAAATTGCAACACAGAACAAAAGAAACATGAAAAACAAGGCAACATGACTTCTCCAAAAGATCACAACTCCTCAATAAGTAAGCCCAAAGACACTGAAATAGTTGAAATACTGGACAAAGAACTCAAAAGTCTAGTTGGAAAAATGACCTCAAAGAACTTTCAAACAAGCAGATGAACGAAGCAAGAAAGTCAATTCAGGACCTGGATAAGAAAGTCAACAACATGGATAAGAAATCCAGCAACATGAATGA
The DNA here is from genome assembly GCA_007922755.1 of Pedetes capensis. Taxonomy (NCBI): domain Eukaryota; kingdom Metazoa; phylum Chordata; class Mammalia; order Rodentia; family Pedetidae; genus Pedetes; species Pedetes capensis. The sequence continues at coordinate 99,141 of VMDO01006359.1, forward strand.
GAGACTACACAAATAAATTGAGATTCTGGAGGCGTGGGGTACAGAAATGTTCAAAATGAAAAACTCAAACCAAATAAAAAACACAGTGGAACACATCACCAATCAAGCAGAAAAAGAATATTAGGGATTAAAGACAAGACTGAGGAAATACTATATTCAGACATAAATAAAGTTTAAAATGAGCAAAACCACAGCTTTCAAGAACTCTGGGAACTCTGGAACATAATCAAGAGACAAAAACCTAAAACCCATGGGTATAAGAGCTGAGAGTCAAACTAAAGGCATAGAAAACCTATTCAATGAAATTACAGCAGAACATTTCCCAAACATATGGGGAAAAAATGGATATCCAAGTGCAGGAGGCATTTAGAGCCCAAAACAGACATGACCAGGAAAGAACTTCTGCATGAAACATTGTAGTTAAAAATGCAAGACTACAGAGAAAAATAATATTAAAGCTGCAAGAGAAAAACACTAACATACTTACAAAGGCAAACCTATCAGAATAACATCCTAAAATCCAGGAAAGCGTATAATAATATTCATCAAACTCTGAAAGTAAATAACTGCCAACCAAGATTACTATATCCAACAAAGTTATCATTTAAAATCAATGGCAAAGTCAAAGTAAAATGATGGAAGATGATATACCAAGCAAGTAGAAGCCAGAAACAAGTAGGAGTTGTTGTTGTTGTTGTTGTTGTTAGGTGCCATCGAGTCGGTATCCAACTCACAGCAACCCTCATAGGGTTTTTCAATGGATGCTTTTTCGAGATTGCCTTGGGAGTGGATTGCCAGGTCCTTCTCCCATTTTAGCAGTGCTGGGAATTGAACTTGGAACCTCAGAGACTGCAGCACAGTGCTCTACCAACTGAGCTAAATCCCAGCTCATCAAGTAGGAGTAGCTATATTTATATCTCACAAAGTAGATTTCAAGCCACAATTAGTCAGAAGACATAAAGAAGGTCACTATATATTAATAAAGGGAAAAATACAGAAAGAAAATATAACAGTTATAAATATTCACTGAACATTACTCATAATACAAACACTTTTGGACATAAAGGGATAGATAGAACAATAATAGTTGGTTATTTTAATATTTCACTCTCATCAATAGATAGATCACCCAGACAAAAAAAAATCAGTAAAGAAACTTCAAAGTTAACCTGCACCATAGATCAAATGGACATAATAGACATCCACAGAATATTCCATTCAACAACTGTGGAATATACATTCTTCTCAGAAACTCATGGAAGTTTCTCTAAAATAGATCACATTTTAGGCCATAAATCAAGGGTTAACAAATATAAAAAACAGAAATAATTTCTTGTATCTTATCATAATGGAATAAAACTGGAAATGCATAGCAAGAGAAACTACACAAATACATGGAAATTGAGTAACACACCCTTGAAATCAGGGAGGAAATTCAAAAATTCCTAAAATCAAGTGAAGATGAAAACACATCCTACCAGAATGTTTGGGATACAACAAAGACAGTTCTAAGAGAGATGTTTATAGCTATGAGTGTTTACATTAAATATCATAACAATCTCAAATAATTACCTTAATGATGTACCTCAAGGTCTTAGAAAAATAAGAGAAACTAGTAGATGGAAATAAATGATAAATACCAGGGCAGAAACTAATGAAGACTAAAAGAACAACCCAAAGAGTCAGTGGAACAATGAATTGGTTCTATGAAAAGAAAAACAAGATTGACAAGCCTTTGGCCAAACTAACTAAAAGACAGAGTTGTTGTTGTTGTTGTTGTTGTTGTTGTTGTTAGGTGCCATCCAGTCAAGTCCAACTCATAGCGACCCCATGTACAGCAGATTGAAACACTTGCCAATTCTGTGCCAGGCAAATAATCTTATTTATGCTTAAGCCCATTGTTGCAGACACTGTGTCAATCCATCTGGTGGAGGGTTTTCCTCTTTTGCGTTGACCTGCCACTCTCCCAAACATGATGTCCTTCTCCAGGGATTGATCTCTCCTGACTACATGTCCAAAATATGTAAGACACAGTCTGGCCATTCTTGCTTCCAAGGAGCACTCTGGTTGCACTTCTTCTAGGACAGATTGGTTGGTTCTTTTGGCAGTCCATGGGATATTCAATAGACGTCTCCAGCACCACAATTCAAAAGCATCAATTCTTTTTCTGTCTCTCTTGTTCAATGTCCAGCTTTCACAACCATATGATGCGACTGAAAATACCATGGCATGAGTCAGACACACCTTTGTCTTCAATGTGACATCTTTGCTTTTCAATACTCTAAAGAGATCTTTTGCCACAGCTTTTCCTAGAGCAATGC